>BDUI01001315.1:145859-157100 GCA_002335545.1 Apodemus speciosus
CAGCACAGCTTTGAATGGCTTCTGCTCAAAACCCAGTATACCTGTATATTCAAATCTCAGACCTGCCATTTAGTTCCATCGTCTTCTGCAAGCATATAACATTTATCTGAGTTTTCTCATCTTTAAAATGAGGCTATGCTGGGCTTGGTAGCAAAGTTTTATAATCCTAGCTACTAAGGAGGTTAAGGCAGGGAGTTGCAAGTTAAAGGCCTGTCTTGAGGTGGAGCAGCCTGGCAACTTAGTGAGATATTGTCTTAAAATACTAACAACAAAAAAGCTAAGGATTCAATCCACAGGGGTGGCAAAATACAAAGAAAACCTGACTCTGAATGTTGTGGGCCCAACAAAGTATCTACTACTTAAATGTTTGTTTATGCTAATATAGTTTGGCTATTTCCATTTTTGCTCAGTATCTCTAATGATAATTCCACAACCAATACGATGTGCATCTGTCACCTGAGCAGGAGGATCAGAGTAGAGTTCAAAGCCATTCTGAGATAGTGTAACCCTTTTCCTAACACCAAACAACAGAAGCATTTTATTTTGGCCACCCTCCCCTTTCGCCTATCCAAGCCAAACTTCATTATGATTGAATTTAATTTCCTACAGAAATACCTGGCAAGGCCAAACAAAGCCTTTCAAGGATGAACAGGAGAGGAAATGCTTTCTTGGTCTCCTTTGTGGTAGAATCTCCCTTTGTTGGAGAAAGAAAGAAACTACCTCCTGGCGCCYACTGCCCAGGTCTGTGCCAGCACTCTGTATGAAGCATCACCAGGAAACCCAGACTAAAATACAAAACAGACACTATGGGTTCTGTGGCACCCATAAGCCTGGTGACACCCAGTCAGTCTTAAATGGCCACAGATGGGTGAAGAACCATCAGTTCTGCCAAAAATCCCAAGTGCGTTATTGTAAGCACTATGCTTTCACTTAGGTGATTTTTTTCTGTTTGTTTTCCTGGAGACAGACCCTTACTATTTAATTGGGCTACTCTCAAACTCAAAATCCTCTGCCTCAGCCTTTCTAGTGCTGGGATTACAGGTGTGCAGCCGCACTGGCTTCATATGCATCATTAAGTGATCATAAAGAGTGCTCTCCTGGGTGGAAGGTCTGTGGAGCTCAGCGGTAGAGCAGGACACTAACCTAACATTTCTGAGGCCCTGTATTTCATTCCCCAAGAAGGTGGTTAAAATACCATCCCATAAGTGTGAATTCCATAGACAAAACAAGTCATTTCTAAAATTGTAATGCAGTATGAGTTCCAAAACAGTATTACATTCTGGAGAGAAAAGAGGAGGCAAAGTCAGTACTCAGTCAAAAAAAAAAAAAAAATACACATTACCATAAAATAAAATTTTAACTAGCACAGTAGATTTCTTTTCCATCTTGATTTTATGTTTTAAACAATGTATATGAGAACTATGTTTTTCCAATTTGAAAAAAAGACATTTTCCACAGACTACTAACTATGCCTAGAACTTAAAACCAGAGTTCACATATGCTCAAATAGTAAGATACAAGTGTGTTTTTTCCATTTGCCACAAGCAAGATTCAGTTTTTAAACAATGTATCATCTAATGCAATGATTTTTCTGACTGAAGAAATAGCACCCACCCTCAGAAAGGAGGCATGCTTATTAATGGTATAATTCAAACAGAGCAAACAATATCAAGGAAAATGTAAATATGGGAACTACATGTGCTCCAAGTTGGCATACTGCTTATAAGCACTTAATACCTGAATAACATAACAAAAATACCAAATCTGAATGAAGAAGGCTGCTCCAGTCTATACTTCCACTAATGGTTCTGTCCGCTAAGAAGGAGTCCCATAGATGGCTTGTTTCAGATACTCAGCTTTGTAAGATTGCAGCCTCGAGTTAGCACAATGCCCTGGTTTTCTGCATAAGAAGGTTAGTATCCCGAACTTGCTTTGTAAGTTAATGCTTAACAGGACAGACTTCAAACATATCCAATGTCAAATTCTAAATTGGAAGACGGTCTAAATAATAAAAACTTTAAAGTTAACCTTTTCTTTTAGAACTTTCTTACATTAAAATTCTTAGTTCAAAATAAATGTGTATGTTTTTAGCTTTTGTGAAGAGCTGTTCTAAGTTTTTTACTGGTTTTAAAATCTTTACAGCTACCCTTATGTAGTTAAAGCCCAATCAGAATCTTATAGAAGTGTCTCATTGACTTAACTCAGCATAAACACACAAATCTTTCTTTGCAGGGTTGCACTACTCTGTGTCCTATGAAGGTGAACTACTAGCCAGCAGGAAGCCAGCACTTTACTGTTACGGAGTTGCATTTTTCTTTTAAGCAGCACACTCAAAATAAGTCCTGCTAGGCTCCAATACAGTTGCTATTTTTACAGTTCATTTAAGACTTTGAAGCTTTCAAAGCTTATGCATTCAGAAAGCAAGCAACTGTGCTGGAGTAGAGGGGTCTGGATTCTGGCACCAGCTCCTGCCCTTTCCCTGCTGTGCCACTCCATAGGCTGTCCACACAGAGAACCTGAGCTTTTCTTCATGGCACTGCTGGCTCAGAGTCCTTCAACATGTCACCAGTTTCTGACATGTTGCACCCCCAAATGTGAACAATTCAAGTAAATCCTGTACTTCTTCATTCTATAAGTAAAACCACACCCACTTAGCAGGCCACACAGAGGAAATAAAATTCCTGCTAGCTCTCTCTCTCATGTTACATCCCAGGCCTCAGGTAGTATTACATGAWGAAGAAGCAATCTCAGAACTAATGTTTCCATAGCTGAAATCTCCATTTATGAAGAATTAATCTTTTCATAGGAAAAGGAATTTTTTAAAGATTTATTTATTTTATACATATGAGTATACCACCATTGCTCTCTTCAGACACACCAGAAGAGAGCATCAGACCCCATTACAGATGGTCGTGAGCCACCATGTGGTTGCTGGGACTTGAACTCAGGACCTCTGGAAGAGCAGTCAGTGCTCTTAACCGCTGAGCCATCTCTTCAGTCCTCGAAAAGAAATTTTTAGTCAATGGAAAGAGGCTAATTGTTCACACATACACACACACTGAGTTGCATAAAGCCTAGACTGACATTACCTAAAAATTTATTATAAATGTTCATATTCAGTCTCCAACCTCAGGTGCACGGACAGCAACCTGCTTCAACCACCCTACTTCCCTCGCCCTAGCCAGGTAACCAAGAATGAGGTAGGGGCGAGATACCTTCCGATAATATAAGCATTTTCAACAAAACAAACTCCACAGATAAACAGGATCAATACTGATTCTCCAGTTAAATTTCCTTCAGAGTGAATTTCTGGCAAATTGTTTTTTACTCGGCTTACAATTCCTGAGCATCAATAATCACAAAGATTGTGTGGCTCTAGTCTTTACTCTCCCACTAACATATGGGTGCCCTAGACAATAGTCTATTTCCGGTGCTGTGGACTTCGAGCTTGCAAGCACTGCTGACTATGACAATATCCGTAATCTGATGAGGATGGACAGACTTGTGATGTTTCTGCGTGAAGATGGCTGGACTCACCATAGTTTTCTGCACATGACAATGTTATGAACCTGAAATGCCACAACCCCAGATTCCTATGCAGCCAGGACATCGGAAACAAGATGAGTGTGTTTTGGACTCGGCACAGCAGAATTCACCTGCTTTCCAGAAGGGAAAAGCATCACACACACCAAAAGCAGTAAGGCCCCGAGAGTACTAGAAGGCAGAATAGTCACTCAAGTGCACTCCTCAAACAGTGTCTACAGTTCAGGGAAGGGGGCAGAAATGAGTAGCTTTTCCATCACTCTCAAAAGAGTAAGAATAAAACATCCTTGTGAAAGCATACCTCAGGTTCTTAAGGGAGTCTTCTTTTGCAACGAGTTTCCTGGATTTGCATGGGAACAAGGTGACAACTTGTGTGGCAGGTAGAGGAAGCTAGAACTTGAGTCTCAGAGACCTGCTTACCAATATGAGGTTGCTGGCCTGTACGACATTCATGCTTGGACTAGCAGCTTCTCTACGATGTCCATCAGCTATGAGCGACTTCAGCAGCCAGAACCAAGACACCATTGCTTATCTGTGCTGTATTTGGTATGTGTGAAGATATGCTTAAGTCATGCAGAAAGAAAAATCTTTCAAAAAGAAAATAAATCTTATTTTTTACCATGAAGTTAAGTGATTTTTAAATAATAAAACAAAGGTATGCCTGCTCATAATATAATAGCTCAAACTTTTGTGAAAGACACTTTCAGTGGTTAAACCACATCCAGAAAAGTAAAAATGAAAGCATTTTCTTTACCATTTAAAGAATATATACAAGTAAGGGAGGCTCACAAAACACAGTATAGTTATTATCTGGACCTTTACATAAAGTCCTAACTTCAAGCAATCACCAAATGTTGCTAAAATACCAATCTAATATCAACGATTATAACTTGGAAATATTTGGAACTATAATACATGCTTCTTCACTACATCACTGGAGATGCAATATCATACATTTAAAACAATTTTGATTTAAAAAGGCCAAAATAAAGGTGGTTACTCAGCTAAGCAAGCAGTAATAACATTTGAGACACACATTAATGTGTGACAATTGACAAACTAATTCTGCTTCCTGTGTGAAAATAAATTAGCACTAAACAAAGAGCAAGACCAGGCATATTTTGGTCTCTCAAGGCCATTGTTTTAAATTATGAATACAGTTCTAGGGTACACACTCATTTGCTTTATTGGTAAAAACACAACCCTACAAAAAAGAACACTAGAGAATAAATTCTCCGCTATGTGTGGTGCCCGCACACCGCCCTCCTTCCTGGAGCCTGTCAGGAAGCCTGTGGTAGAAGATGCCACCAGAGGCCCTACACGGAGCATGAGCAGACAATGGGAACAGCAACATCAGGGTGACTTTGACTGGCTCAACCATTTTGCTCCAGTAGTATTCTCCTAGACATAAAACTTTGGAGTGATGCTGGCTTCTGCTTTATAACTTCCAAGTCAAAAGGTTTCTGGCAGTAAGAATTGAGACATGTTTTTAGTGACCAGATCTGTTTCAGACCTCTGCACTAGTGTAGAGGTATGAAAATCCTTGATCATGTCAATTGCCTCTCAGTATCAACTGACTTTTCCTGGAGACTTCCAGTCGGGCTCTTTGTCCTGATGACTACTTTGGCTACAGGACAAAGGAATCCACTCTGCTGCTTTAGGCAATAGAAGTTTTCTTGCTCATTTCAGTCATTTATCACATTGTAAAGACTTATAATTCCTCGAGTTTGGTAGGAAAGAGGCCACTATTCTTCCCTCATCTAATATATCAAAAGAGCATCAAGGCATGGTGCACAGTGCTGGGACTTTACACACAGGGCGAGCATCCGCCTAACAAAATGCAGACAAGAGTTTTCTCAGTAATTCATGGATCTAAAACTGGCCAGTCACCTTGTGGATATAACTGTTATGAATCCCTAACTTTTCCATAGAGAAACTATCCAACTAGATGAAGATAAATATCATAAAAACAGGAAGATTCTCAAAAGAAGAGTGTTTCTCTTTCCAGTCTGACACAACAAATGACAACAAGGACAGCATGCATCTCTTCCACAGTATAACAGATTTACACATGCCAAGGGCATCTGGTGCTTGCTGTTGAAAGGGAAATTATGAGTGCTGTCTCTTTCACCTCCCCCAAAGCTTATCGTTTTAAGCTAGCCACTCTTAGAAGGGTAGGTTTACACATCTACTACAAAATAAAAATGGCCAGCTTCCAGGCCTTAATGACATTATTTTTAAAAGTTTCCACTCTTTCCACTTCACAAGTAACCTATTTGTAAAGAATGTAGACTTAGATGGAAGCTACACACATAACTTGAAAACAGTGAGCATCCTAAAGATGTTTTTATGAACAAAATAAGGATATGGAAAATTTTGATACTTATAAAACACAATTCAATGATTCAAGTTTAGACTGCAAAGACAACTGGATGGTAGGTGCTCCTGCACTTCTGTTTTTAAGTGATTAAGTGCTTCATCGCCCTTTAAGGCACATGTCTAGGGAGACTGTGCTATGCTAATTCTGTAAGAATAATTGGGGAAGTGTGCTACAGCTCAGTACAGACACCCAAAACGCTAAGGATAAAATTATGTTGTTCCAGAGACAGSATTCAGACCCTTCCATGGCAATGCTGCAGGTGAACAGCTGTCCCTGAAGGACTCCAGGTAACAAACTCAAGTTTTACAGAACACATCTCCCAGGTGGACTCGAGCTCACGATCACACGCCTCAGCCTCCCAAATGTCGGCATTGAGTAGACACCACCATGTAAGTCGATGCCATTCTCAAAGTAAATCAATGTATGATACATTTGACTGTGTTCTAAGTTAATACTCTTAATCCACCTTAGAAAGGCTTGTTCTCAGCAATAAAGCCTTTTGTCATTTACATACAAGAATATGTAATTTGGGGATGGAGAGTTGGCTCAGTGGTTAAGAACACTGACTGCTCTTCCAGAGGTCCTGAGTTCAATTCCCAGCAACCACATGGTAGCTTACAACCATCTGCAATGGGGTCTGATGCACTCTTCTGGTGTGTCTGAAGAGAGCAATRGTGTACTCATATACATAAAATAAATAAATCTCTAAGAAAAATATGTAATTTGAGCTAACAAGTTAGTCCTTTTTATATGAAGATTCTATACAATTCTTGGGAAGGATTTTAGCAAAAATCAACCTAACTACTTTCTGAAAACTAAATAGCCAATAGGAAAGTACATATTATTTACAAAAATCTCTTATTGTATGGATATATAAACAAAATGAGACTTAACGTTCTTAGGAAACCCTATTTCAAATAATGTAGCAATAAGTTTAAAACCTCATATGACAGTCTCATGTGACATAAGACAAACTAAGTTACCCGATTCCAACCTGTTAACGGAATCAGGAAATAAAATTGTTAGTACCAAGACCTGTGACGTCATATAGGCGACAATTAGCACCTGTTACCAAGGCAACAGCCGCCATATACCCAGAATTCAATGGGCCTACCTTTACCTGTAATTACGTCACCACTAGTATATAAATGGGCAGAGTTTCCCTTTCGTCCCCTTTTTCCCTCTTTTCCTATCTTCTTCCCGCCTGCTGCACCTTCCCCCGTCCTAAATAAAGCTCCACGTGGAACTGTTTGGTATGGTGTGGTCCCTCSTCGAGGCCCCACATCTCCGCCGCATCCCGCCGCATCCCGCCATATCCCCGCGGCCCGCGTGGCGGGCAGACAGGTGACTTGCGTGGGGTGCAGGTAGACGAACTGCTTAAAAAAACCAACAAAAATACCTTAGTCGCCTTGGCATGGTTTCCTGACAGGAAAGAACAGCTAACATTTATTTTGTCTTCTTAATGGGAAATCAACATGTTGTCTTTTCAAGATTATTTACTCTTAAAACAAAAACAAACAAAAAAATCTGCCCCAATATTAACCTTAAGTCATATTAATACATACACATAAAATTATTATACCACTCAGGTTTTTCAGACAGGCTCTTAAAGATCAAAGTATCGTACATATCTAAGCTATCAAACACTCAAAGTTACACTGGATTTTAATTACCTTTAAGTATCCATGGTTTATGTCTGCAAAGATGGCTATTAGAAATTTAATCCTATGTTCTCATTTGGATACTGGAACATAATGTCTTAAAATAGATAACTGATAACATAAGGCACAGGAACTTATTCTCCACATTTCCAGTGTTTAAGGACTTACATAACACAAAGACCTAGATTCAGACTTCAGGACCCCACAAAAACCAAGGGAAGGATCTGGGAGTGAAGAAAGCGCACTACAACACACAGAACACCCACCCGCACACACACGTGACTACAGAAAGATGCTCTGTAACTAAAGCCAGGAAGAACACCGCATTTCTAAACTGAGCCTCACTCAGAAACCATTCACAAAGCCATATGCCCACTTGGTTTTTAATGAAATGACACCAGATTCTGTAGTAACATCATGGAGCTAAGAAAAGTCTTAAGCATCCTAGAATTTCTCTTTAATAAAATATAATCACTGTTAATTAAGTGTAACAGCATTTTCCAGCTAGAATAGGACTGTCATGAGCTCAAAGTCAGCCTGAGCTACACGGCAAGATCCTATCTTTACCCTCTTCAAAAATGTAATAACTATATAAGTAAGTTCCTATAATTTAATCTGGAAATGGAATAAGGAAGATACCACTGTCAAGTAAGAAAACTTTTTCACATTGTAAGTATTTTTTTTTATTTTAGTGTTCTGAGGTTTGTTTTGTCTTTTTTTTTTTTTTTTTTTTTTTTTAAAGAAAAAGTACAATTTTCCTTCAAAGTAAAGTTTAGGGTTTAGCCGATAATTTAGTAGTGGAGTGCTTTCCCAGCTTGTTCAAGGTTCTGAATTCAACTCAATTCCCAACAATAGGATGGACAGAAGGATAGATGGACAGAAAAACTAATTAAAAATAGAGTCTTAGTTTCCTTTCTAATGCTGTGATAACAGCATGGTACAATAATTTGTAACCCACCATGTCTTCACTCCAGCACTATGGAACAAGATGGTTTACAAAATTATTTGGTCACTGTTATTTCCACATCAATATGCAACACAAAAGAATTCAAGCATATTTCCTCTAAAAGATAACTTCAGCCATGCTAAATGAACTCAGACCACCACCAAAAAAGAAGTTACCTCCAAAGTACTTCTACAAACAGTATTTCCTCCTGAAAACCAAAGTGCTTTCTGTAAATGCTTTTCATATTCTGGGGATACACAAATTATCAGCTGACTGGAATAACAGTGGCCATTGCCTCTCCTGAGGAGCAGTGTGATGTTCCTAACAAGAATCTTGAGAAACTGTATGCCAGCCAGTCCAGTAACCAAGCTCTCTGTGTTATCAGAAACCATCTACCATGGAGAGAAAAGCATCCTTTGTTACTTATTGGGGTAAGTAAACCACAGGGAAAGAAGTACCCTGCAGAGAAGAAGAACCGAGACAGCTTCCTAAGGAGACACCACAGCCAGGACTTCAGGAGAGGGAAAACATAAACTTTGCCAATTCCAAAGATGACAATTCTGAAGAAATGATTTAATATTTACATTAAATAAAATGGGTTATTTTTAAAACAACTGGTCAAACTCCCGCTCTTAATTTTTTTTTTGTTAAATCATTAAGTTGCATTCCTTTATTAAATTTAATCACTTTGTTGGAGTAAGCCCACGAATAAAACACAAACATTTTCTTTTTAGTTTTTTTGATTTTTTTTTTCCGAGACAGGGTTTCTCTGTGTAGCCCTGGCTGTCCTGAAACTCACTTTGTAGACCAGGCTGGTCTCGAACTCAGAATCCGCCTGCCTCTGCCTCCCAAGTGCTAGGATTAAAGGTGTGGGTCCCCCCCCCCAAACATTTTCCAAGTCACAAACTACACATCTTAGTTAACAGCCCATTCAGATGACCATTCTGAAGCCATGGGGCTTTGAGCTTAGCACTTGTGAGAGCTAATCTTGGTAGTCAACATGTGGAATCAACTAAAATCCAAGCATCTGGATACAGCTGTGTAGGACTTTCTTGACTGTATCATTTGAAGTAGGAAGACTCACCCTAAATCTGGGCCTTCCCTTTTGGTGTCAGTCTCCACAAAAGGACTTGGAAGAAAAAAGCTTTGCCCTTTCCTCCTTGCCCTCAAACTCTGCAAAGCTCATCGGTTACTGGAGCAGTCCTTTACTAGTATTAGAACCTACTTCTTCAGGACTCCAACACTGACTGAAAGCCAGCCAAGATATCCCATCCTTGTGGACTGAACTACCACCAGGTTTTTTGGCCTTTCTATCAGGAGGCAGTCATTGTTGGCCTAGCTGGATGACAACCTATAAATCACTTTAATACATCCTAGTGTGTGTGTGTGTGTGTGTGTGTGTGTGTGTGTGTGTGTATAATTTTCTCATTTTATCACTCTATTCCTAGAGAGCCCTAATACATACTTTCAGTCACACACACACAACACACGCCACACACACACTCTTTCATGATTCAGGCCTTTTCCGCTTATACTCCATCCGTCCTCATCATCTCAACATCTTTTGTTTTAAATAAGGAACATGTGTCTCTGCTCAGCCTAGCCTTTCAAATACCATCTTCTTTCCAGTGACTCATCTGACCTTGGATAAGCTAATCACTCTCATTCATATTAAAACAAGTTAAACTACTTCCTTTCACTTAGAACAGCATTCAAGTTCCATGAATATAATCACATGCATCAATTAATGACCTCTCTGATCACTCTTGTTAAGGTTAATTAGGGAATCTGGTTTCAACGGTATGGGGTTGCAGGGTCGATTTACAGGCAAGTATTCCAAGTGAAAGGAAAAGGGCTTCATTGCTAGCATCAAAAGTATTTTCACAGTATCTACTGAGGGATAACAAAGGAAGAGTTTACATGAATAAATTACTGCCAAGAACTTATTCAGTATGTAAAGAAATGAAAGGCAACTTATCCCACATAATGTTACTTTAAAAAAAATGATACTTTAAAAAAATGATACTTTAAAAAAAAAGATTTACAGTGACAGCCCCTTAAAGGGCAAATTTTCAGTGGCTTTTAAACACTTGGATTTTAGTGCACACACAACTTCACAGGAAGTTAGGCAGGAGTACGGCTCAAAGCATGTAGTAGACAGCAAATGAGGCATGGGTGAGACCTAGCCCGGTCCACTGCTTTGCTGGGTGGTCTTTGACTTGTTTATAAGTTTCTCCCTAAAACTCACTTTCTTTTTTTTTTTCTTTAATTAGGTATATTCTCTATTTACACTTCAAATGTTGTCACTTTTCCTGGTTCCCCCCTCCCCCGAAAAATCCCGTAAGCCATCTCCCCTTCCCCAATCAACCCACCCCCGCTTCCCTGTCCTGGTATTCCTTTGCCTCTCCTCCCTTTGGTGTCCAACAAGATCACCCTCTGCTGCCGATGTGTCTGGGGCCATGGTAACTCCATGTGTACTCTTTGGTTGATGGTTTTGTCCCTGGGAGCTCTGGGAAATGAGAGTAACATCTATTTCTATGGGCTTCTCCAAAGATGCTAGTTACATGTATGGAGAACAGCTCACTGCTGATCCACAATCAGCCCCTTGGCAAATGAACTCACTCCTACTATATCATCACCACAATAATTACAAAAACACTGCCAGTACAATATTCTGAGTTTTCAAAACATCATGGTAACAAGTGTGTGTG
>BDUI01001316.1:18109-30522 GCA_002335545.1 Apodemus speciosus
TCTGTAGACCAGGCTGGCCTCGAACTCAGAAATCTGCCTGCCTCTGCCTCCCAAGTGCTGGGATTACAGGCGTGCGCCACCACGCCTGGCACCGTTCTGAGTTTCTTAAGGTAAGAGGGTAATTGAATGCGGTTCTTCCCTCTTGACTGGCAGTACATGTGCTTGGATACAAAAAAGAGAGGAGAGATGAGAAATGGGTGAAAAAGATTGCTAGACTTTTTTTTAAAAAAACATGAATAAGAACATTAACAAGTGTTTAAATTGAACTTTATTCCCTGAAGTCTACACTGTGATTTAGTTGATATTTTTCAAATGTTAAAAATGACTGTTATTTTAAGATCTGCTTATTGTCTGTATGTGTATATGAGTATAGGCACCCGTGTGCCCACAGTGTATGTGTGGAAGTCAAAGGATAACTGTTTTGAGYCCTCCCTTCCTCCTCACCGAGACAGGTTCTCTGGAGTCGGTAAGCTGCTCCTGCTGTAAGCAGCCTGTGGAACTGAGCCACAGCGTGGGCGTGAAAGCTCGCACTCTCGTGGATGCTCCGTCCTTACTGGTTTTCCTTCATAATTCTGGAAGCTTCTGTGTGTGCTGGTGAAGGAGAGATGTAATCATCACTCTTACCCAGCTGTGAACTGTAGCCATGACAGCTGCCCTGGCAAGACATGCCCACTGGTGCCGCAGTAGTGAGCGCTGTGGGTGTACCAACTACTTTCTGACTCGATTTAAGGCTTTCCCACAAGAGGAACTCTTATTTGGTACCATTATTGGGACAAATAACCTCTTGCTAGATCGGTCCTAGACCCCAGAGGGAGAACCTGCCGTCTGCTAGTGGACATAGTATTAAACTGACTGGTAATAACTTAGTGTTACACCATAGATTGATATACCTCTTTTTTTGTTTGTTTGGTTTTGCTTTTGAGACAAGGTTTCTCTGTGTAGCCCTGGCTGTCCTGTAACTCACTCTGTAGACCAGGGGGCCTTGACTACACGGAGTTCTGTCCCTGAGTGCTGCTATTAAAGGGTGCATGACCACCGCCAGGGGGGTTACTATGTCTCTTAGCCTCATCAGAGAGGCTTTGATTTCTAGTGTACCCACAACTGTTAAGGGACAGAGAATAAGAGCGCAGAGCACTTAGCCCAAATCGGAGTCTCTCATACCCACCTCCCGAGGCTCTGGATCCTGGGGACGAGGCAGTGGTGCATGACTGAAAGGAAACCTCTGGAGACCACAGCAGTGGCCATGACATCATGCACAGAACGGAAGCTTAAGCCAGCTCAGATCCCAGCACAGAGAGAGGGAGGTGAGCGCGAAGCCCATGCCCAGCCGAGGAGCTGTTGCAGTTGCAGTTGCTAGTGGAGGTTGAGTCAAGCTTGTTTATTTTGTGAGTGTAGTCCCAGGTTAAGTTAACCATGCTCCAGTGGAAGGYCACACATCCCAGAGAATACAGGCAGCACAAATTGCATTTGATTGGTATTAAAATAAAAGATACAGATATTGGTGTGTAGGAAAAGAGAGGTGGGTTTGGGGAGAGTTGAGGAAGGGAGACAGTATGGTCAAAGATGGGTGAAATTCTCAAAGAACTATGAAGCCAGGTGTGAACTAGTAATCCCAGCACTTGGAAGGCAAAGGTGGATCTTGATGAGTTTGAGGCCAGTCTGCTCTACATATTGAGTCTCAGGACAGCCAAAACTACTTGATGAGACCCTGTCTCAAAAAACAGACAAGCAAAACAGGCCTGGTCTGGTGGGGCATCTTTATTTCTAGCACTTGGGAGGCAGAGACCAGAGGTCTTTTTTGAGTTCAGGCCAGTCTGGTCTACTCAGTGAATTCCAGGGCAGCCAAACTACACAGTGAAACTTTGTCTCAAATCGGTCAGTCAGTCAGTCAGTGAAAATTTATTTATTATGCCGGCTGAAGGTGTGTCTGAACATTTTTTGCAGGGAAAGCATGTATATTCCTTATTTTATCTTTTGCTTTAATTATTTATATCTTGTTWAGATTTTGTAATTAAGTTTTGGGTCACCTTTTCTATAGGTTTTGCCTGATCTGAAAAGCCTTGAGAAAGAGAAAAAAATCTGTAAGAAAATGACGACTTTTCGAAATCATTGTCCACATTTGGATTCAGTTGGTGAAATTACAAAGGAGGATTTGATACAAAAATCTCATGTAAGTTATATAGTCGCCATCCCTTAGACTGCCACACTCACTTTCCTCTTAAATACACATTTACGTAAATTAGATACTCTGTGTCATGTTTACAAAATGTTCTTGTGTTTACTTTCCTAGGGCGCTTGTCAGGACTGTAAAGTCAGAGGACCAAACCTGTGGGCCTGCCTAGAGGTGTGTGTGTGTGTCTGTGTGTTTTCCTGAAAGTTTGCAGTTGCAAATTTATACATATTAATAACATTTTTTATGTATAAAATAATTTTATACAAGTATACTTTTAAAACATAACTAATAAAAAATGAAAGTTCAAACTTTGGGTGGATTTTAATTGAAGTAGATTTTAGGGCTTTTAGTAAACCACTCGGGTATGTCTAGGCTTACCTTCTATTGGAGGTGAGATAACGTCCAGTTTTGATACTTAATCAGATACTTAATCTGGTTTTGTGCTTAATATCTTTTAATTATATTATCTAATTATGCAAAGTAATTCAATCATTGAATTAAAACATAAAATCAAAACTTAAGTGTGAATATTATTTAGTGCTATTTATAAACAATGTGCTTGTGATAAAATACTGTCATCTTACATACTTATTATAGAATAAGTGTTCCTATGTTGGCTGCGGGGAGTCGCAAGTGGATCACAGCACCATACACTCGCAGGTATGTGTGGAATTATTGGATACATGGCAATGGTTGGTGGTGGGGACTGGATCCAGGGCCATACATGTGCCACGTATGCACTGCATCACTGAGAACTTGAAGGAAAAGGGAATCAATAACATCAATTCAAGTTGTGTCTGGAGTTTGTGAGGTGTTTGTGATCTGGTCTAGCTCTGTAGTCTGGCCTAGAATCTGGGGTCCTCCTCCCCATGTCTCTCTTACATGTCACCTTACAGATATGTGGCACCACACCAAGCTAGAATTTTTGCCTTTTAGAAAATATGTAAGATAAAACTTTGCTTATTCTCTGTGAAAGGTAGGGAGGGAACTGCTAAGAAAATCTGTATTAATACATGATTATAACTGAGTATTGATAAAGGAAGCCCACATGCATGTGTGGAGGTTATAGGTGTCTGTATTAATACACGATTATAACTGAGTATTGATAAAGGAAGCCCACACGCATGTGTGGAGGTTATAGGTGTCTGTATTAATACACGATTATAACTGAGTATTGATAAAGGAAGTCCACACGCATGTGTGGAGGTTATAGGTGTCTGTATTAATACACGATTATAACTGAGTATTGATAAAGGAANTATAACTGAGTATTGATAAAGGAAGCCCACACGCATGTGTGGAGGTTATAGGTGTCTGTATTAATACACGATTATAACTGAGTATTGATAAAGGAAGTCCACACGCATGTGTGGAGGTTATAGGTGTCTGTATTAATACACGATTATAACTGAGTATTGATAAAGGAAGCCCACATGCATGTGTGGAGGTTATAGGTGTTGGATCAGATTATGGAGGCTGAAGTTACTGTAGATGCTTAGATTTTTGTTTATTTTTAAATTTTAACTTTTTAATATAATTTTTAGAAATCTGTGCGTGGGAGCCATATGTGTGCCACAGCGTGCTCGTGTGGAGGCCAGCGGACAGTTTTGGGGAGTTGGTTCTGTGCTTCCACTGTAGGTTGTAGGTTTTAATTCAGGATGTCAAGCTTGTACTATGCTCTTTTCCCTGCGGAGCCATCTTGCTGGCCCGGTTTGGCTGCCTGGCTGACTGACTTGTGCTCCAACTGTAATCCTCCTCTGRCTGTTCTCATCCCTGGCTGGAGTGTTGGTCTGCACCGCTCCACTCGTGTGGTCCTTCCCACGGGACTCATGTGAGTCCTCAAAGTATTATGTAGACCTTCCATTCTGAACGCTGTGTTTCTCAAATGAATGGTATTTTAAGACCCCCGTTAATAGTCTGCAGCCCCTCGTCTCAGCCAGGTCTCCTCATGAGAGCGGAGCCCTCCCCTCAGGCAGCGTTGTCCAGGGCCTCCCTGTGCATCTGCAGTGGGTGTCCTATGGCCATCCTTGAGAAAACTGAGCAGCTCGTCAGCCGCAGCTTGAGTGCTCCGCAGGGCTCAGCCCTCTGAGTGGAAGGCTAGCAGTCTATCTGAGAGCTCAGTTTTTACTGTTACTTGAGTTGTATTTTGCTTCAATTTAAATAATGTTTGCTCTTTTGCTCTTCTGTTTTCCTAGAGTTAAATACCCTGAAAAAAGTGTCCTGTGGTGCAGGCTGGGCTTGGATTTTCTGTGTGGTAGAGGCTGATCTTGAACACATGATTCTTGGGCCTGCTAGGGTTACAGGAACGCCACTGTCCGGGTTTCCTGACTGTTGTCTTGTGTTCTTATTTGCTAACTGCAGAGCTGAGGAACCTTACACTGTTGTAGTTATTGTCCTGCGAATGAGGGAACAGTCACTGGGATAACTGTAGACTCGGTTAGAGGTTGTTACTATTCACAGTTTTATCGTTCATCTAAAGGATTTTTGATGTGTTCATGTGTGCTCCACAGTCACTCTTCTGAGTAAATTATTGTTTGTCAAAGGTTCATTATGAGGTCCTCTGCAGAAATGTTTTCAAGACTCTCTAATGGCGGCTCCCTTTTCCTCCTGTGGAACTCTGTAGGAGACAAGGCATTATCTAACTGTGAACCTCACCACTCTCCGCGTATGGTGTTATGCTTGCAGCAAAGAAGTGTTTTTGGATAGAAAATTAGGAACTCCTCCTTCATTACCTCATGTAAGACAGCCTCAACAAACACAAGAAAACAGTGTCCAGGTAATATCACTTAGATTATAAATGTTCAGGGAATAATCTCAGAATTTGTCACGTGGTGGGAATTTACAAGCACCTTCTTTTAGAAAGCTTCTGTGTGTGCTCAAGTGCAGCACTGGGGCTTGCACAAGGTCTCGCACAGCTCGGAATGACTGGGATGCGAGGGTGGGGTTGAAGGTGGGAAACACCTGTGCCTTGTGAGAGCTCTTTCAGGAGGGGGTGGAAGGGACCTGTCATAGGTGCAGAGGCTTTCRTTAATAACCCTGTCTTCTGGGTGAAACATTATCTACCCGTGCAGAGTGCCTGTGCTCAAGCTCCTTAAAGAAAGGTACTGTGAGCKTTAGCTTACAGCGGAGTAGGTTCCTGTAGGTTCTATGAATACTCTTTCTGTWCAGCTAAGTCTAGGAAGGTAGTAGGTCTTCCATGACCTGTGCGAATACAGCCCCTTTTCTGTTCTCTCTCCTCAGCACCCTGTTAACCCTGAGAACCACTAGACATCCTAAAAACTTAGCATCAGTGTTAACCTAGCCCTGTGGATCAGGAGACTTAAATGCCTTTGCAAAGATGGCTGATTCTCATTTACAGAAGCCTTTGGTCGTGTGGACATGTATAAAACAGTTACTCAGACAGAGAAGCAGGGGAGTCTGGGATGAGCTTACCTGTCACACCCTTTGTTGCTGTAGAAGTCAGAGACTGTAAAAGACAAGGCATGTTACTAATTCAGACACCCACTAATAGTCTGTAGCGCCTCGTCTCAGCCAGGTTTCCTCATGAGAATTTAGATAAAGTTAGTTCTTGGGCTTAAATGCAGAGATGTCACTTTTGGGGGGGATTATTTTTTTGGAAAGTTATTTGGGGACCAAAAATAAAGCATGTTTTCCACAAAACATAAATGTAAATTTTATAATAATTGCTAAGGGCATAAATTCTTTATGCCATTATTTCTCTCTTTACTGTTGTTACATTTTATTTTTTAATTTTTAAAATTTTGTGAGTGTGGTTGCATACATGTATAAGTGCCTTAGGAACCCAGGAGAGGCATCAGACCCGAATGAGCCAGTGGCAGCCGTTTAGAACCACCTGATAGAGGTGCTGAAATAGAATTAGGTCCTCTCAGGCTTTGACACTAAGCCAGCTGTAAGCCCTGCTGTTACATTTTTTTTCTAAGTAGAGTTTCATGTAGCTCAGGCTGCCCTCTAACTTTTTACCAACCASGACTGGCCCTGAGCTGATCTTTTTGCCTGTGCCTTCTGAGTGTTGGGGTTACAAGCATGTGCCACTATACTGGCCAGTTCTGTAGTTACGGTAATATCTTTTAATAGTTGTGTGGTGTAAATGTTATGTATGTTAAAATTAAAGTATGCTTTGATAGTATAAGGATTAATTCAAGTTTGATGTATATATTTTTTATTCTTAAGGATTTTAAAATCCCCAGTAATACAGCATTGAAAACCCCTCTGGTTGCCGTCTTTGAAGACCTGGATACAGAAGTGGAAGAGGAAGATGAGCTGAAGGCTCGAGGTAAGGCTCTCGTCAGCACTTCTCTGTGGCACTGCCCACTGCATAGTGAGTAGTTCAGCATACAAGTACATTTTATATTACAATAGAAAATAGAGATTAGAGGTAATAACTAAGAACAGAGCTGAGGAATCTGACCTTGCGGACCAGCGTTTGCAGGTAATGCAGACTTGATTTGTCTGGTGTCAGTTTGTCACAGCTGGGCTCCACCTTGTCCTTTGGGAGCCTTTAGCCGTCAACCTATTTTTGAGTTCTCACCTGCCAGTGAAAGGTTGCTAGGGTGATGTGAAGTCGCTACCTTGGCAGACTGTGTGCCTGGTACCCAGCGCTCAGGAGGCTGAGGTCAGAGGTTAGCTTATGCCGCTCTTATTTTACCCTCATCTACAAAAAGAAAGGAAAAGAAAAAAAGGAAGACAAAAATTTTCAAGGGGGCAGCATTATTTGGAAAAAGGATCAGGTGGTTCTAGGGGTCCTCTTGTTCTATTCACTCAAAACTCCAACTCCTACATGGTAGACAGGGTATCAGGGTTTCCCATGTTTTCCCACGTGGGAGACAGTTATCAGGACTTCCCGAGTTTTCCCGCATGGGACACAGTGTGTATCAGGACTTCCCATGTTTTCCCACATGGGGCACAGTGTATCAGAACTTCCCATGTTTTTAAGACCCACAGTATTTAATGTAAACATTGAATGTTCTGCTAGTTCTTGGAACACAGACTTGTGTGCATATTAGACAAGCACCTTCTACTGAGTTACATCCTTAGCCCTAGGATTTTTTAAAATTTATTTTGTAGGTTATTTTGTTGTTTTTTTCCCTTGAAACAATTTCTCTCTTACGTACTTATAGCTGTCCTGGAACTTGCAATGTAGACCAGATTGACCTTAAACTCACAAAGATCTACTTGCCTCTGCTTCCTGAGTGCTGGAATTAAAAGTGTGCACCAAGGGGCTGGAGAGATGACTCAGTGGTTAAGAGCACTGACTGCTCTTCCAGAGGGCCTGAGTTCAATTCCCAGCATCCACATGGTGGCTCACAACCATCCGTAATGGAATCTGATGCCCTCTTCTGGTGTGTCTGAAGACAGTGACAGTGTATTCATATACATTAAATAAAAAAGAAAAAGTTTATTTTTTTTTAAGTGCAGATTTTTTAGGTTAAATTAGCAAATCCTTGAATTTATCTAAAGCTTAAAGATTTGGAGAGGGAGAGATTTCCAACAGTGTGACCCGTGGGTTGTCCAGGCTGCTGCCTCGGGCCTCCATGTTCCTTGTGTTTTTAGTGTGTGTGCCCACTAGACACTGACGTCTGGGCTCCATGCACAGTGCACACATGCTCTGCTAGCGAGCAGTCAGCCCATCTCCATAGCTTTCAGTTTGACCTTGTTCTTAATAAACAGCAAGAGAATTGAGTCATTCATGTTTTATTGAATGGTGACTTACTACTTCTTCTTCA
Source organism: Apodemus speciosus (assembly GCA_002335545.1). Lineage (NCBI taxonomy): Eukaryota > Metazoa > Chordata > Mammalia > Rodentia > Muridae > Apodemus > Apodemus speciosus. Next base: position 26,027 of record BDUI01001316.1, read on the forward strand.
CAGGCCTGACAGGTTTGAAAAACATTGGAAATACTTGCTATATGAACGCAGCTCTGCAGGCTCTTTCTAACTGGTAAGGAGGGAGACCATCACAGGCTTTCTTTCCTTTCTTTTCCCACATCTTCTCTCTGGCTGTCCTGGAACTCGCTTTGTAGACCATATTGGTCTTGAACTCAGAGATCCAAATGGCTATGCCTCCTGAGTACTGGACTAAACACGTACCCTACCACACTCAAGCCTCATATAGGTTTAGCTTAGATAGCTTGTTGCTACAGTAGGTGACTGACTCCCAGAGCAGAGAGGCAAGAACATGGGTGAAGACATCTGCTGTCCCAGTGGGTTTGCTGTCTATGCATCTAGGTTTATTCTTTTTTCTCTTGACAATGTCTTATTTTCACCCAGGCTGGCCTGGAACTGTGTAGTTGAGGATGACCTTGAAAACCTGACCCTATGCCACCTTGTTTCAAGTCCTGGGACTATACGCGTCTGTAACAGGCCCCATTAATGCCCGTAGTCGTCTAAGACTGAGAACCCGGCTTAGGCTTCCGGGAGTGTATCCTGGGGCAAAGTGTTTGTTTTTGGGTTTTGCAGTGCTGGGCCTCAAGCTTAGGCCCTCAAGCATACTGCTCTACTGAACAATATCTCTAGCAAGTGTATTTATGTACAGAAAATAAAGAATTTAAGTTTATCAAATTATAAGATAATTTTTAGGTGACAAATTGTATGAAAGTATATTTCTACTGGTAGAATCCCTTGAGTAGAGCATTAATTCCCCCACCCCCATTTGCAGCATATAAATAGGATGATTATACTTGGTCAGAGCATGACTCGAGTTTGTAAGCAGCTTTGGAAAGACTTGACACTGAGGACCTGGAAGGAGATCTGTGAGGCAGACATAGTCATTGTGGAGTCCTTGCGCAGGCCATGTCAGTCGATGTTAGGACTGAGGTCTCGGGTGTGGTAAGAGGCCACCAAAGGCCTTTTACAGCAGGGGTGATGTCATCTGTCTTGCAGCCCTGGCTGCCATGTGGACAGTGGGTTGTAGGAAATGCAGAAGATGTGTAAAATGCAGAAGATGTGTAATAATCTAAGTAAGAGATAATAGTGCCTTGCACTATCTTGGAGTGGATGAATTGGAGAAAGACATTTTTTACACTAGATGGTTGCTAGAATATGGTTAGAGTCCTGGGAAAGGGAGGAGTTAGAAGTTCAGTGATGGAATTGTATGATGATGGAAGAATGGAGATGATTATTGGAAGGTCAGTGTCACTTGAAAGTAAAATTTTGAGCACGTTATATTAAAATATCAAGACAGCAGTCAGTTTGATACAAGGTGGCTGAAGGCTAATGAATGTGGCCATCACTGGTGTATTTGTGGGAATTGAAGATGGCCCAAGAAAGAGGGTAGAAGTCAGAGACGTGGAGTCCTGGGGAACCTCTGAAGGAGGAGCACTCAGGGAGGAGACAGGCTGCATGAGGAGGACGGAAGGAAGCAGTGTGCAGTGCTGGAGATGTGCAGGAGTTCCGTACTGTATGCAAGCAGGAAGGGCTGCGGCAGAGTTATCAGGAGTTGAGGCTGGCCTCAGCTGTATAGCAGGCCCTCCTCCCTCCTGCCCTTTCTTTCTCTTTAGCCTTGAACTCAGGGTGTTCCTCCTGGCCCTGTCTGCTAAGTGCTAAAATTACAGGTATGTGCCACCTGCACAACTGCAAGACTCTTCATAAATAAATAAATAAATAAATAAATAAATAAATAAATAGGAAGGAAGGAAGGAAGATAGATTGGGTCAAGGTTCAAGCCTCTTATCCCAGCACTCAGAAACAGGGGACCCTGATTTGGGGGGTCCAAAAATGATTTGTTAAACTTATTAGTGATATAAAGGAGTGACTGTCAGTCCATAAAGGGGCAAACACCTAACAGAGAGGTTGATGTGTGCTGTCAATCATTGTGCAACTGGGAAGTAAAGAGAATCCAGCCCTGATTCCACTCTGACATTGCTCTCTCTTTCAATTAGCCCACCTTTGACACAGTTCTTTCTTGATTGTGGAGGACTGGCTAGAACAGATAAGAAACCAGCAATTTGTAAAAGTTATCTCAAACTCATGACGGAATTGTGGCACAAGAGCAGGTATGTACTTAATATAATTATGTTTAAAAGTCAATATTGTAAGTATGGAAAGAAAGTAGAACTGTTTTGAGGGTTGAAAAAAATGCAGAAAGGCGATTCGTGTTAGGTCATTGAACTGCAGTGCAGATGTGGGCCAGTGTCGGTGTCAGCTGGTTCCGTGGAAGCTGCAGACGGCCGCTCCTGACATGCAGCACTGCAGAGCCTTCCCAGACAGGAGAGCAGGCCTCGCCGCTGCCTGGCCCACACAGGTCTTAGCATATTGGTCATTATTTGCATACTAGGGTAGTTCTGCTTTACAACTGTTTATGAAGTTGCATTGTACAACGTGAGAGTAAAAATATCTGTTTAAAACTGTTTCTTTTTTCAGGCCAGGATCTGTAGTGCCTGCTAATCTGTTCCAAGGAATTAAAACTGTAAATCCAACTTTTCGAGGTTATTCTCAGCAGGTTAGTTATTCCTATAAAAATCCTTAAATGTTTCAAAATTTTACTTATTCTATTTGTATAAGTATGTTTGCCTGTGTGTGTGTGTACACCCTGTGTGTGCGGTGCCTGTGGAGGTCAGAAGAAGGCACCGGGTTTCCTGGAACTGGAGTTACCAACAACCGTGAGACATACATACCATACAGGTGCTGGAGACAGCCTGACCATTTGTAATAACAAGTGCTCTCAGCTGCAGAGCTGTCTGTCCAGTCTCCACTGTGATAGCTTTAATAAGTAGAAAATGTTATTACACTTCATTTCCCAATTTTCCTTTTTGATCATTGCTCCTTTGTGTCTTTGGTGTTTGGATTTTTGAGATAGCGTCTCTTGTAGCCCTGGCTGGTCCTGGCCTCTCTGTGTGGTCGAAGATGGCCTTAAGTTTCTGTTCTTCCTCCCTCTGCCTCTCCTGTGCCGGGACTACAAAGGTGTCCCCACCACACCTGGCTGTCCAGTTTTGCATTTCTGTGGATCCAGTGAGTGAGCACAGTGTTTGCTGGATGTCAGGCGGCGTTCTCCACTCAGCGAGCCTTCTCATTTCTGTGTGCCTTCTCGCTGTCTTGGGCAGCTTCAGTTCTTTAGTTTTCTGTAGTTCCTTGAGAAGGTATAGCTGGTCCTCACAACATTTCTCTTTTCCTAAACCATTACTTATTTCATACTAACTTTTTCCATAAAAAGTTCTCAATCTCCTGACATAATTTAGAGCTATAGGTTGGAGCTCAGGGATTTGTATTTTTGAATTGTTTTATTAAACATTATTTGTGTGTATGCAGAGGGAGGGGCAGTATCACATGCCACGCCACCTGTGTAAAGGTCGGAGAGGAACTTTGTGAATGGTTGTCATTCCACAGCAGGTGCAAGAGATTGAACTCAGGTGGTCAGCCTTGCCTGGTAATCACTTTTACTAAGCCATCTTTGCAGCTCAGGAATTTCTATTATCAAATAAGTTCTTGTGGGTCTATTGACAGTTTTTCTTTGAGATACAGTCCGTGAATGGGAAAAGCTCTAACTTACACGCAACTTCCACAATAACTGATTTGAGGGCATATTTCCATGTGGCTTCATTAGGAAGCGTGGCTGTTGTAAGGGAACTTGTAGACTGTGCTGTAGCTCTGCTGTCACAGGCCGGGCTGCACACCTGCTCAGTGTGGGGCGGTGCACACATCGTGCATTCATGCCTCTTAGGCCGCAGCCTTGGCCTGGCACTGCTAATGTGGCTCTGTTGACACTAGGACGCCCAGGAGTTCCTTCGCTGCTTGATGGATGTGCTTCATGAAGAGCTGAAGGAGCAGGTCATGGAGACAGAGGAAGAGCCTCACACACCGTCTGAGGACACAGCGGAGGAAGACAAGAGCCAGTCGGATGTGGACTTCCAGTCGTGCGAGTCCTGTAGCAGCAGTGAGAAGGCGGAGACGGAGAGCAGCTCCAAAGGTTTTCCTGAGGACAGCAATGAGACCACAATGCTCATTCAGGACGAGGACGACCTAGAGATGGCCAAAGACCGGCAGAAGGAGAAGATGTGCAATAAGATCAACAAAGCAAACTCTGATGTGGAACTGGATAAAGACAGAGACACGGTGTGTGAGACAACTGACCTAAACAGCCAGGAGACCGTCAAAGTGCAGATACACGGCAGAGCCTCAGGTGACAATTGATACCGGACTGTGCAGTGCTAGTGTGTTGTGTGCAGATGGTGGCACATGCCTGTCACTTTTGGAACAACGCCTCTATTTACTAATTGTTTATGTATTTGCTTACTTACTTACTGGCTGGCCTGGAGCATACTTATACAGACCAGGCTCTCCTCAAACACATCTGCCTGCCTCTGCCTCTTGAATGCTAGCATTAAAGTTATATGCTAATATACCTGGCTTTTGGGATTTTTTTTTTT
>BDUI01001316.1:35493-54412 GCA_002335545.1 Apodemus speciosus
ATAATGTTAAGTCAAATGTAAGGCATTTAGTAGTCATTTTCACATCGATGGTATATTATCCTTAATGTTTTACCTGTAGGTGTGTATAGTGCTGCAGTTAAGGCCAGACTGCATGTGACTGTCATGTAAAATTCTGTTAGCACGGGTACTGTAGTCCTCTTAGTGTGATATCTACTGCACAGTTGCCTGAAGCATTGTGTCTCCCATAATGTGGTATCTATTCTGTGGTTGCCTGAAGCAGTGTATCTCCCATGGGCATCCCTGTGGTTCAGTGCTGGCTGATGTCACATCTGGTTTTCTCCTCACCCCTCTTAAACAGCCTGCAGTTTCATGGACTTTGGAGGCTGAGGAGAGAGAATGCTTTGAGCACAGCTTGATGATATAGCATATAATAAGGTCCAGTCCCCGCCAATACCCCTAAAAGAGTATGAGTGTCAGTCTCTCATTGCCAGGTGGCTGGCTTTGCTGTCCTTCTTAGCACACTAACATCTCTGAGCCACAAGAATGCTAGTGGCTTGGGTGACGATTATATTTGAAACAGCACCTGGTACAAAGCAACCAGGCTCATTTCTATTTGTAGTATTCTAAAGGCCATTTGTTATTTATATTTGCTTATTATAATAATTTGCCTTCATCTTTGGAAGAAATCTAATCTTGTAAATAACTGTACTGGATTCTTTCCATCCTGTTGAAACCAAACCCTTGCAGGTGTCTGTAACCCTTGAGACCTTTCAGGACCTGTCTTTGCCGATCCCTGGCAAGGAGGACCTGGCAAAGCTACACTCTGCTGGCCGTCCAACCATCGTCAAGGCGGGGTCCTGTGGTGAGGCGTATGCGCCGCAGGGGTGGATAGCTTTCTTCATGGAGTACGTGAAGAGGTGTGTGCTTCTTTTCTCTGCGTGGGTAGACTGTGGGTGCGCTGCTTCTGCTGTACTAGCAGAACACTTCCTCTCTCTCCTGTCAATGATGTTTCAGGTTTGTTGTCTCATGTGTCCCTAGCTGGTTTTGGGGTCCAGTAGTAACCTTGCAAGATTGTCTTGCTGCCTTCTTCGCCAGAGATGAACTTAAAGGTAAGAAACATGATCATATTTATGAATGGCTTCTGTAGGTGAATCTCATGTTGCATTTTTGGACAGTTGAATAGTACTTTGTTAATGCATCTCCTTAGACTACTTCCTGCTGATTAGGGGTATTGAGTTCCTAGGGACAAGTATGATCTTTGGCGTCAGGACATCTAATTTCTTTTTCTTGTTTCTTCTTTGTGCATGACCAACAGTAATGAACAACCAAACAACAACCTACCAACAAACTTCCCACCTCTAGGGCCTTAGCATTATACATACCCTCTGAAAAGTCTCCAGAGTTCCAAACATTACACACTCGCAGAAACATCTGCAGCTGGCAAAATCATGCCCCCTCCAGAGCATGAGGCAAATCATAGTCAGCTGCTGTGGACAACCCCATGTCCCACACCTGGGATTAAAATAAAAACATATTTTTATAGATATTATAATATCTTTTTTTTTAAATCACAATTCCAAAATTGACACTACAGTCCTACACTTTTCTTTTGTGCTCAGCACCATGCTTGGGCACGTAACTGGATATAGTAAATTCTGTTCAGGGAATAAAGGAAGTGACTAACTTTTGAATTAGGCCATCACACTGAAAAGGAAAGGGGAGGGGAGGGGAGGGGATGGGAAGGTAGGGGAGAGGGAGGGTAGTGACTGTAGGGAAGTAAATGTCATGTCACGGCAGGTCACTGTGCTGTGAGGTCAGCACATCTGGGAATCACAGAACAATGTGCTGGTAATTAGCTGAATGACTAGGTCTGTTCTGTTCGCAGGTGACAATATGTACAGTTGTGAAAAATGCAAAAAGTGAGTAACACTGACAGTGCTTTCACTTTAATACTTTGTATTTTTCTTGGTTATCTGAACTGAGCTCATGGAGTTAATTATACTTGGTGCTTTGGAAAATTCAGATTTGTTATTTGGTAAAGCATACTTAAATGTTTAATAGCCTGATGTAATATATTGATAAATGTGAGGATTTTAAGGAATGAAGTATGTGAGTTTGCATTAACTCTACATGAAACAGAGTGACTCTTTGTCAGATTACTACGGTGGCAGTAGCACCCAGGAAGTGAACAGTACAGATGAGTGGCCCATTCAGAGAGGCTGCCCCGTGTTCACAGTGTCTGCTGTTATGGGTGTAAGAACAGAACGGTCAAACCTTGTTTTCTTTATATCTACTTCCAGCTCCATTGTCTGTCTTGTAATAATGTTTTAAAAACCTCTTTTGGGTGTGGTGGAGCATGCCTTTTAATCCCAGCACAGAAACCTGCCAACTTGATCTAGATATTGGGTTCTAGGCCAGCTAGAAGCCAGCAACTACAGCAAACAAACAATAAAACGCTTCTTGGTGATATCAGAAAAAATGGAGTAGAGATTTGATAAACAAGTATTTTTGATGTAGAGGGAATTGAAATTTTTTTTGGGATCCCTGTAACACAACAATAATGAACTCCCAAGAAAAGCTTGAATCTTTAAAGATTTCATTTGATGTGTAGGAGTATGCTTGTATGTGTGTATATACAGCATGTATGTGCCCAATGCCCATGGAGGTCAGGAGAGGGCACCATATCTCCCAAAACTGGAATTACAGATGGCTATGAGCCATCCATATGTGGATGCTGGGAACTGAACCCCGGGTCCTCGTCTGCAAGAGCAGTAAGTGTTCTTAATGGCTGAGCATTCTCTCCAGTTCATAAAGCCGGAGTCTCAATTCAGACTTTTAGCTACTGCCAGTAACAACAGAGACATCTTACATTTCAATTGTTAGTCCTTCTTATGATAGAATGGAGTAGAACAATTTCAAGGCAATAAATGTAAAAATACATATATACATGCATGCATGCATGCATACATACATACATAATACATACCTCTCTTTCTTATGTGGTAAGATTTGTGTTCTCAGTCTGTCTGCAAGTCCTGGCTGGCAGCTAAAAAAGAGACTGAGTCTGAAGAGGCAGGCACCTCACTGTGCAGCCAGACATGCCAGGCAGAAGGAAACAGACATGAAGGAGACAACCAGTGTTCACCCCAGATGCCAAGTGCAGATCTGTCAAATGTACATTAATATTGATTATTTGATGATTTCTGTTTTTAAAATTTTTTATGTGCATTGGTGTTTTGCCTGCATGTATGTCTGGTCGAGGGTATCAGTTCCCCTGGAATTGGAGTAACAGACATTGTGAGCTGCCATGTGGATGCTGGGACTTGAACCAGGGTCCTCTAGAGGAGCAGTCAGTACTTTTAATCTCTGAGCCATCTCTTGAGTCCTAGTATTATTTGAAATGCTCACTCTTTGCCCCTCCCCCCACATTTCCCAACATTGAGAGTACAGGTTCTCAGGCTGGGGGCGTGATGCTTACACAGCATGAGTGGCCTAGGTGTGGCCTTTAATCCTGGCTCTCAGGAACTGGAGCCAAGTGGATCTCTGGGAGTTGGAGGCCAGCCTGGTCTACGTAGTGAGTTCCAGGAAGGCCAGGGCTATGTAGAGACGCTGTCTCAAAAACCAAAACAAAATTACAAACAAGCAAGCAAGCAAGCAAATAAATAAATAAATAAATAAATAAATAAATAAATAAATAAATAAATAAGATAATGGTTTTAAACCCAAGTATAGTGGTAAGTGGTACATGCTGATATTATCAGCATTGAGGTAGGAGGATTATAAAATTGAGTCTAGTCTGGGTTTCATAACAAGACATTATTGTCTTCAAAGCAAAATAAAAAGAATAAAAATATATGAACTTGAATTACAGATCTTGAAGAAGAGTTGGATTTTATACTATGCAGATTTACTTAATATCTGCATATTGTAAAATTTAGACAATGGTACATTACTTAATGCTAATTTTTTGTTTGCTTTTTGTTTTGCTTTTCAAGACAGGGTTTTTTAGGATAGCCCTGGCTGTCCTAGAATTCACTCTGTAGTCTAGGCTACACTCAAACTCCTAGAGATCTGCCTGCCTCTGCCTCCCGTGTGCAGGGATTAAAGGTGCGAATTTTTAAAAAGCAGGATCTCATGTATCTTAGGCTGGCTTTGGGCTTGTTAGGTAGCTGAGGGTGACCTTGAATTTCCTAGTTCCTGCTCCCACCTGCTGAGCACTAAGTACAGGAGTGTGCTCCCATGCTTGGTCTGTGCAGTGCTGGGGTGGGACCCTGGGCTGTGATGGTGGGGCAAGAGCTTTACCAAACAGCTAGTCCCTAGTTCTTTTCAATCAAAGTGTTGTGTAGTGACTTAGCTTTTTATTAGTGATGTGTTGGTATAAGTTAAGTTTTTATATTAAGGTCTATTTTATTGTTAGCTTATTTAGTGTATAAATATGTAACATAACTCAGGAATATTGTTACTCTGATACTTTCTTTCTTGACATTTTCTGATTTTCTTGTGATACACTTAAATATAATAAGTGTTTTGTAGATTTTTTTTTTAGCTTTTCTATCTTTATCCTTAGGTTGAGGAACGGAGTAAAGTTTTGTAAAGTACAGAAATTTCCTGAGGTATGACTCACTGTTGTGCGTTTATAAACCGTGGTGATGTGTTAATGTCACATGCTGTAGTAGACTCAGAATGACGGACGTGGACTCACCATGCTTGCCTTTAGGATTCATTGTAGGGGGTTGGGTTGAACATATAACACCATCTAACAGTGCGCTGCTGAACATGYCACCAGACGGTGGCGGRCCCTGCRCGTCTGAAGTTAGAGCTCGACAGCCAGTGGCATCGAGTTTGGAAGCCATGCTCACTCTGCCACATGGCAGATGTCTCTGGAATCAGGCTAGAGTTCAGGGGTAGTTAACTAATTCATAGCTTCTAACTGAGACTACACAATGAGCCAGGAATGGTGGCTGCGCAAGTCTCTGTGCACTCCAGGCCAGCCAGGTCTACACAGTGAGACCATGTCTTTTAAAAATGGGGGGAAAAGCTCTTTATCCCCCCCAATTGAAATAACAATTTTAAAATAAACATTTAAATTAATATAATTTTATATAATGCCACATTTTCTTGTTTTTATAATAAAACGTTAGTGTACTTTTTTTAACCACTTATAATCCTTTCTAATGATTAATTTGGATGTTGAATTGTACTTTTTTTAGATTTTGTGTATCCACCTTAAAAGATTTCGACATGAACTGATGTTTTCCACCAAAATTAGCACTCATGTTTCCTTCCCCTTGGAAGGCCTGGACCTTCAGCCATTTCTTGCAAAGGATAGCCCAGCTCAGATTGTGACATATGATCTCCTGTCAGTCATCTGTCATCATGGGACTGCAAGTAGTAAGTACAATGGCTTGATATTTGTTTTTGATTAAAAAACATGTATCCAAGTTGATTGCTTAAATAAGCCTGACTTGACCAAAGGCAGAAAAATTTAAAAACATTTTAGTGCTTATTATTAGAAAAATGGCAGACAACACAAAGTAATAATATACATTTAGGAAAATAGCTGGGTGTGGTGACACGTACCTGTTGTTCCAGTACTCAGGGGTCTGAGGCAGGAGGATTAGGAATTCGAGACCCCCCAAAAATGCCAGCTAGTTAAACAGGTATCAGGAATACAGATTAGCAATCTAATTTAATCTTATTGTCAAACCTGAATGCCTACCAAGTTCAAGGAGCCTGGGTAGTAGAGACCATGAAATAAAAATGTTATAACATTGCCCAAATTATTTGTGTGTGCTCGCGTGCGTGCGTGCGTGGGCATGTGTGTGTGTGTAATTACGATCTTCTAACCCGTAAGTTGTACAGTTATTAAGTGTTAGAGGAAGTATTTCCAATGCTTTAAGGCACTACTACATATTTTTCTAGGCTATTTGGAATAATTGAAATTAAAGTTAGAAGGACAAATGGTAACAACCATAACAAGGTGGGTTTTGTACAGGCTTTTCATAGCTGCATGTCTAAGGTGGGTGTGGCGGAACACTCTTATCTTCTCAGCTTTGGGAAGCTAAGGTGGGAGGATTGTCAGTTCAAGACCAACCTGGGCTTCAATAGTAAGTAAGATCTATTCTCAAGACCAAAAGAAGCGGTGACACTTCTTGTGCCCCGTCTTACAGTGGTAGTGCGAGAGTGCAGACTAATCAGTAGGGCGCGGGCACTGCTGTGACGCGCCTCAGCTGCTCTGTAGTCTGGCCCGGAGCTCCATAGCACCCTCTCCCTGCCTTCCAGGTGGGCACTACATCGCCTACTGCCGAAACAACCTAAATAACCTGTGGTACGAGTTTGATGACCAGAGCGTCACGGAAGTTTCCGAGTCCGCTGTACAGAATGCTGAGGCCTACGTCCTTTTCTACAGGTGATGGGGACCTCATGACCATGGGAAGAGCATGTCTCCCTAGGGATTTGTGCTTCTGAGACTTTCGGGGTGTATGGGTGAAGATTACAAATGCTGTGCACTCTTAGGAGTAAGATAAAGAAACTGTTTATAGAATGATACTTTGTTCAGAAAATTAAGACTTCATAGATAGGCAAAGGGATATATTGTGTTTTAAATTTTTTGTTTTTAAGTACTTATCTTTAAAAGTTTTTGTTTATTTTATATGTATGGGTATTTTACATGTATGTATACCTGTGTACCACATGTGTGCTTGGTGTCAGAGGCAGTCAGAAGAGGTTATCAGATCTCCTGGAACTGCAGTTATGGATAGTTGTGAGCTACAATGTAGGTTCTGGGAATCTAACCCAGTTCCTCCAAAGAACAGCAAGTATTCTTAATTGCTGAGTTATCTCTCCAGCCCCCTCATTTCTTTCTTCTACATGTATGTATGTATGTATGTATGTATGTATGTATGTATGCATGCATGCATGCATGCTATTTGTTCAAAAAACAACTTTTGGGAGTTGGTTCTCTCCTTCCACCAAGTGGGTTCTGGGAATTGAACTCAGGTTCTCCAATTTGGTGACAAGCACCCTTCCTAATGAGCATCTCACTGGCCCAGGATTAGTTTTTACTTAAAAGGAAAAAAAACAAGGAGACAAAGTTGGAATTAATTACCAAATTTCTTCCCTAAAATATCCAATAGTAAAGAAGGAATTACTATAAAAATGTATATAGAAGAAAATGTATATAGAAGAAAATGCTAGATACTCAAACAGGAACCAAGAATACAGCTTAGCGACTTGATTGTACTAATGCTGAATGCCTATGTTGTACTAGTAATTACATGGATACTCACGGTTAAGATTCAGTATCACTTCCAGGGTAATGTGTAATGTATTGAGCAGTGGGACAAAGAGTATTTCTCTTGAAATTCCTTAGGGCTGATAAGATCCACAGTTATAGTATGTGTGATAAACTAATAATGAAGAGAAGAGTCATGCTGTTAGTTTAATGTAGTAAAATGTGTATTAAAATTAACAAATCGCTGTCCTCAATAGGAAGAGCAGTGAGGAGGCACAAAAGGAGAGGCGGAGGATATCAAATCTGCTGAACATAATGGAACCTAGCCTCCTTCAGTTCTATGTATCTCGACAATGGTTGAATAAATTTAAGACCTTTGCTGAACCCGGCCCTATTTCAAATAATGATTTTCTCTGTATTCATGGAGGTAAGGAATACTGTTATGTAAAATAGTGATAGAAGGTTGCTGTTTAATTTACAATTAGAAAAGAATCAAGGATTTCTTCTCCTGCTTATTGACCATCACTGATTAGAGCTGAGTGTATTTGATTCCTCATAATTTCAGAAATTGGCTTGTGTCACTGAAACCCAGTTCTAGAGCTTAAGAATACCAAAGGCTATTTCAGTGTTGGAAAAATAATTTTATGCTAGAGTTAGATCCATGGATGGCTAATTACAGTTGGGTGAGCTTTCCACACACTTTCCTTGGTGAGAGCCATTCCTGTGTGGTGGGATTAGCTGATACCTGTATCTGTAGTTCTTACCTCTCTGTGTCTCATAAATAGCTGACTTAAAAGTATGGAAGCATATTTAGGCTTTGTACATCATACTTGTGATTGATGGGCTCTCACTGTCTGTCCTGTAGTTATAAATAGACTTGTGTGGGCACTTTGACTGACCTTTATAGGTGGTGACTTGCTAGTGTTAATTATTTAGTGAAACTACTGGGTATGGGAATAACCTGTATTGTATATAGAAACCTAAAGTTCTGAGCTGATTAGTGATTGATGGAATGGTTGGTTTGTATAAGATGCTAGGTTCAAACCCTAGTGCTACCAAATAAACACAAATAAGAATACTGAATGTGTACTTCAAAATATATGTTCATCTTTAGGAAGCACAGTCACCAAAAATGCTTTTAACTTACTTTTTTTGGAGAGATTTAAGCACATTGATTGAAGGGCATGTGATTGTATGTATAATCCTGTAAACCTAGTGTTTGAGAGCCTGGGGTAGGAAAACTGTGAGTTGGAGGCCAGCCTAAGCCACAGTCTCCAGAGGGGGGATGAGGTGGAGGATTGGCCATTTACCATTAAAAATTATTTATGTGTGCGAGAATGCTTATCTACTTTGAGTAAGCTTTGTTTAATTTTTAGTACAGCCTTTGAAAGTCATGTAAAGAAATTAAGGAATGAAAAATAAAGTAGACTGTTAAATATGTTTTAGGTATTCCTCCACGAAAAGCAAGTTATATTGAAGACTTAGTTTTGATGCTGCCTCAGAACATTTGGGATAACCTCTATAGCAGGTTTGTTTTTAGTATATGTGCTGCCGAAGCGAGCACAGCAGGTTTGTTTTTTAAATCCAAAAGTAAAATCATAAAACAAATCATAAAACAAAATAAAAAAATCATAAAAAATAAAATTAAATTTAAAAAATCATAAAGCAAATTGAAAGTACAGAAGTGTTGGATTATGTCATAAATACTAAGTGTATTATTTGATATGTATGAAGGATATTCTTTTTTCCTTAATTTATTAGTTTTAACGTATGCATAGGGAGATTTTTAGTGGACTTAGTCTAAATAATGGAAAATTTTATGACTATCTGTAGGATGTACTGTGGTATATAATTGTTTGTACCTTATTTGAATGGTGATACGTCTCCACAATACTAAAATTTTACATAGTTGTATACTACTAAATTAGTTCTTTTTTCTTAAGAATTATTTATTTATATTATGTATGTGAGTACATTGTAGCTAGCTTCATACACACCAGAAGTGGGCAACAGATCCCATTACAGATCATGTGGTTGCTGGAAATTGAACTCAGGACCTTTGGAAGAGCAATCAGTGCTCTTAACCATCTTCCTAGCTCAAAATTCAATATTCTTAATCCCAAATTTTAAATCATTTTACAATGTTATTTCCCAACTAAGCATTTTAAATATTAAAAATGCACTCACTAAGTGCTTTTCACTTGAGCACGGACTGTCTTCATTTGATTAAAATTTGATTGGGTCTGTGCTTGTATAGCTAAGAGAAAATTTTGTGCTAATTTTGGAACCACTTTCACTTTGCTGTGGTTTCTAATGCTGTAGTGGAAGGGAAAGTTTGTAGCTATAACGGAACGTTGAAATGTACATAAAGCAGGTTAGGGACTCAGTGATAATGCTGTTGGCGCTAGGAAACATTGACAGTGCTTTTTTTTATATATTACTTTCGACTTTTTTCATATTGCTTTGAGAGTTTTCCTATAGGAGTTATTCTTTAAATAATTTTTTAAAATTACTTGGTGTGTGTGCTTTTGTGCTACAGAGCATGGGTGGAGGTAGGAGGCAACTTGAGGGAGAGAGTTGTTTGATTCTATCATGTGGGTCCTGAGAAGACCAAGACCCACTGAGCCATCTTGTCAAATTCAGGATGTATTTGTAACTGGGAATTTAAACGCTGACTAAAGAGCTACAAGTAGTTTCCTAGAACGCAGGTTTCCTGAGGTTGTGACTTTGTTCTTATCGCATGCTCAGGTACGGAGGGGGGCCTGCTGTCAACCATCTCTACATTTGCCACACTTGCCAGATTGAGGCAGAGAAGATTGAGAAACGAAGGAAAACTGAATTGGAAATTTTTATTCGGGTAAAAGTAGTAGCACTTTCAAATTGTAGATGATGTAAGCTGAAGATGTTGCCCTGGTAGTTAGTGGAGAGACGGGTGAGAGAGCCGTAGTAGATGGCAGTGCCTGCCTGCACATGACCGACCCTGCTCATTTCACCACAGTTCATACTCTCTGCTTCCTGTGGGTGCTTTTCTATGTGCTATGGATTTGCCATCCCCAAATTATGTTTTCTCCCTAGAGTCGTCTGTAGTCTGCAGCTGCTGGGGGTTGGTTGTTAAAGGAACCTGAACCTTCATTCGCAAAGGTTCTGAGCCGTCCGCATCTTAACTGTTAGGTCTTTGTAAGGTTAAGTTTTAATCTTTGGCTAAAGGTTATGGAAATAGTGAGTAGTGTCTGTAATCAATTGCTTTTTAGATCCTAAAAGGATTTTTCCATGTTGTGTCTCTTGTGAATTGACCTTAGTGATAAATGTGAATAGGATTTTGAGGTAAAATCATACTGAGTTGTTTATACAGAACCCAAATCCAGTCGGTGTCCCTTTCAAGAGACAGTGAGAAGATACACACAGAAAGAAGCTGGGGGAAGAAAGATGGCAGTGTAGATGGAAGCGACCCAGCCACAGGTTGCCCCTTGGAGTCAGACATGGGCTTTCTCTAGATCTCCAGGAACTAGTTTCCTCAGTGCTTTAATTATGAATTCTTGTTTCTCTAAAATTGTGAGAAAAGAGATTTCTGCTAGGCAGTGGTGGCACATGCCTTTAATCAGCACTTGGGAGGCAGAGGCAGGTAGATTTCTGAGTTCAAGGCCACCCTGGTCTACAGAGTGAGTTCCAGGACAGCCAGGGCTACATAGAGAAACCCTGTCTCAAAAAAACAAACAAACAAACAAAAAAGAGAGATTTCCCTTTTTACTTAAGTTTATAGTCACTTATCATTGTACATGCTACAACAAATGCAATATTATAATCTGTTTTTTTTAAGACAAGTTTTTTTTTGTTGTTGTTTTGTTTTGTTTTTTCCCAGAAAGAGGGTTTCTCTGTGTAACCTTGGCTGTCCTGGAACTTACTCTATAGACCAGGCTAGCCTCAAACTCAGAGATACACCTGCCTCTGCCTCTTGAGTGCTGGGATTAAATGTGTGCACCACCACCATTTAGCATTAAAGACTTTAAGAAATATGCACAGCTGTCGTTCAGGGGTGTTTCTTTAAGGGTGGGGTCATGTGGGATGGGGTATTGGGGTTTGATCTTAGGGCCCCACACATGTTAAGTCCATGTCTTGTCATTGAACTTTATCATTAGTCCCTTTAATTTGTTATTTTGAGACAGGATTTCACTGTGTTCAGGTTGGTGAGATTTGTGTATACTTTTGCCTAATTAGATTCATGAATGGTGGGGTTACAGTCAGGAGCTAATAAACACCCAGCTTCGTTTTATTTTGAATCATGGTATACATAGCAAGTTCCAGGTCAGCCAAGGTTGGGCAGTGATAGCACACACCTTTAATCCTAGCACTTGGGAGGCAGAGGTAGGTGGATCTCTTTATTTTGATAGATTAGTCCTTTAGAGGACATAGTCTATGGTAAAATTACTATAAAGGAACAGTTTGTGCACACATGCATGTGAGCTTTGTGTATGTGTTTGATGCTAAAAATCAGAATTAGAACCTTATGCATGATAGACAAGTGCTGTAGTATTGGCCTGGTTAGGCCCTGTAGAGCCCCTATCAAGAATTTTAAAATTGTTTCTGAGGAATTTGGACTTCATTTCTGTAATCTAAGCACTTGAAGTCAACCTCAGTTATCTAGGAAGACTGAAAATAACACAACTAGCCTGGTGTAGAACACTCCTGTGGTAGAAGCAGGATGATCAGGGGGTTGACATAATCTGTAGCCATGTACTACTAGTTTGAGGCCAGTTTGAGCTACATAAGACACTGTCTCACTCCCAGTAAAAGGTCATGGATGACTAATGTGTACCATCATGAATGAATTTGAAGCACTATGCTCTTTTGCATGTGACACATATGACCTTTCTTGTGATAGTTGCACCCAGTGCCAGCGCTTTCCTGGCAAACATCCCATAGTTCTTGCCTCTCCTGGGATCCCAAATGCAGCTTAGTCTTCTCACGGCCTCCTTATGTGGGCTCTGACCGTACCGTACATTCGCTGCTTCCTTGGCTTTCCGTAACCTTGATACAGGCTTCCATGAACCCTGTTATATTTTGCAGGACACAAAAGCAGCAGTATGTTGTTGGTACCAAGTTCTGCTGCCAGTTTGAGGTGTAGCCTGGGGCATTCCAAATCATAAGCGGCCTGGTCAGGAAATAGGTGGCCCCAGTGGCCTGGAAACTAAGTGGGGTTTCTGAAAAATTAAAAAAGCAGATAGGATCAGTTTGAAGAACTCAAAGTCCAAGGAAATGAAGTGAGCACAGGACCTTGGGGTTTAAATGATGGATACCAACAGTGACTTGTGGCAGTTGGCTGTCTCCTTTTACTATATGGGCCAAAGGGATCCAACTCTGGTCACCATGCTTGCTGGCAAGTTCCTTTATTCATTGGGCAATCCTGCTGGCCTGCCTTTCTTATCGAGTTAGGGTCTCTGTATCCCAAGCTGGCCTTGAACTTTGATCTTGCTGGCCTTAGTTAGGGTTTCCATTGCTGAAAAGAGACACCATGATCAAGGCAACTCTTATAAGGGACAACATTTAAAATTGGGGCTGGCTTACAGGTTCAGAGATTCAGTCCAGTATYGTGGCAGGAAGCATGGCAGCGTCCAGGTAGACATGGTGTTGGACAAGAAGCCTAGAGTTCTACATCTTGATCCGAAGATGGTCAGGAGAAGATTATCTTCCAGGCAGCTAAGAGGGTCTCAAAGCCAACCCCTGAAGTGACTTACTTCCTGCAACAAAGCCACATCTCCTAATGGTGTCACTGCCTGGGTGAAGCATGTTCACACACCACCACACTACATCACTACCCAAAGAGAYTGTGTATCACTATGCCCAGTTCTTGATTTCTTTAGTACCTTCATACATAAGACTCAGAATTTTTCATATCCTGTTTTATGGTTCCTATGTTAAGTAGCTTCTGAATTTCCCAAGAAGACTCTCACCCTCAAAGTGTTTATCTTTAGTAAATATCAAAGGGTCATGAGCAGCTGGGCATGATGGCACATGTCTGTAATTTGAGGTCACTTGGGCTACATGATATACTGTTTGTCTTAACCCCTCTTTAAAAAAGCCATAGAAAAGGAAAATGTTGAACAACAGTTAAAGAACTCAAGAGTAGTGTGAGGAGTTGGTCAAGATAGGTCTGTTGATGTGGCATTAAAAGAAAGATTTGTCATAACCAGGCTCACAGGAAATGCAGGGAAAAAAACAGAGCAGAGACTGAAGGAAAGGCCATCCAGAGACTGTCCTACCTGGGGATCCATCTCATCTACAGACACTAAACACTACTGCTGATGCCAAGATGCTTGCAGACAGGAGCCTGGCATGGCTGTCCTCTGAGAGACTCTGCCAGCACCTAAGACAGATGCAGATACTTACAGCCAACCATTGGACTGAGCCTGGGGACTCAATGGAAGAGTTAGAAGAAGGACTGAAGGAGCTGAAGGGGATTGCAACCCCATAGTAAGAACAACAGGATCAACTAACCAGACCCCTCAGAGCTCCCCGGGACCAAGCCACCAACCAGAGAGTACACACTGGCTGGCCGATGTAGCTTTTTCTGCTTTTTCTGGCATCAGTGGGAGGGGACGTGCTTGGTCCTCCCAAGGACTGAGGCATGATGCCCCAGTGTAGGGGAATGCTGCGGTGTGTGTGTGTGAGGCAAGAGTTGGTGGGTGAGAGGATTGTGCAAGGGGGATTGGGAAGGGGACAACATCTGAAATGTAAATAAATAATAATAATAATAGTAATAATAATAATTTATAGGATGTGTGGGAGGACAGTCACATAAGTAGTTGTAAAAAGAGTGTGTTTGTGTGAGGAGAGAGAGGGAAAGGGATTGAGATTGCAGAAGCTAGGAAATCAGGAATGTATCTGTGTGGTTTCTGGGAATAACTAAAAGGTCACTGTGGCCACACTTAAGGATAAAGGAAGTCAGATCACCGGGTACTTGTGAAGCAGTAGTGAGAACCTTGGGGCTAGCATGTAGCCCGGGCAGTGGAGTACTTACTTAGCATGCACAAAGCCCTGGGTTCAAACGTGGCGTGGTGGTACCTGTGTGTTCCTAGCACTCGGGAGGTAGGAAGACCAGAGTTTAAGGTCATCCCTGCTACATAATGTTTGAGGTCAGTCTGAGACACATCAAACTGTCTGTTTGAAAATAAGTCTTTGGCACTGGGGATACTAGAGCTCAATGGTAAATAACTCACCTAGAAAACAGAAAGCAGTCGGGGGAAGAGTATAACAAATCTGAGGATGATCACTTTTTAATCTCATATGAATACAAATTTAGATCATACCTCCACCTTCCCACTGTCCAATCCATCTGGACTTCCTTCCCCCAAGGCTACAGGGTTTTGATTAGATTTAGTTAAAGAAATGGGGCTGTTTAGATGGTTTTATGGGTAAAGACATTCACTGCCAAGAAGGCTCGTCTGAATTCAATCCCCTAATTTCATAATGAAAGGACAGAACTGACTTCTACAGTTTGTCCTCCCACCCCTAACCTCCACATTTTAAGTTTTAAAGAACTGTCTTTCTGAATTTAGGTACATCTATCCTTATCTAGTAAATACCATGCGCATTGTTTCCCAGCAGGAAATACTACTGTAATTAGACAAAATTCAAATACCCTTTATTCGTTTGAGGCCTAGTTGCATCTCTTTTGCATAAGTGTTTCTGTTTGATCTTTATTTTTTTTTAAAGTAGGCTGTGGTAGATTTTTAATAAACATTTCATAAGTTTATTAAAAATCTTCTCTTAACCTGTTCCTTTATCCTCCTCTTCTATATGTGCATGTTATAATTTGAGACATAATCTAGGATCATTTATTGATAGACAACACTGTGTATCTCAGAACTAAGATCAGCTAGTGTGAGCTTTAGTGCTACCTCACATAGATATGAGAAATGTTCTTGTTGGATATTGGAGGAGAGGGTTGTGAGTTCCAGATATCAGGTGCCTGACTTTTCTCTCTGTAGCTCAACAGAGCATTTCAAGAGGAGGACTCCCCGGCTACGTTCTACTGTATCAGCATGCAGTGGTTTAGAGAGTGGGAGAGTTTTGTAAAGGGGAAGGATGGAGGTAAGTGGCTAACTGAAAGCTTACTAGCCAATTCTTTTATTAATTTTATGAATATTGGAGATTACAAACAATAAAAGACCCATGCTGTCAGGAAACCTACATTCTAGTTTATAGCCTTATTGCTATAAACTCTATCATTATTAATCATGGCAAGAATAAAAGAACTGAACAAATTTTGCCTTTAATTTTAATTGTAGGGTATAGAGAGATGGGATGGCTTAGCAGTTAAGAGCACTTGTTGCTTTTCTTAGGGATTTGACTTCAGTTCTCAGTATCCACACCAGGCAAGAGTATCACCACCTGTCTCCACTGGCACTGGCACATTTATCCCATATACACAGATACATAATAAAAGTAAATTTAAGTTTAATGTTGAAAAACTTTAGAGGCAGGTGAATCTCTGTGAGTACAAGGCCAGCCTGGTCAGAGATAGTATCTCAAGAAGAAGAGAAAACAATACCACCCTCCTCCCCCCAAAAAAACCAGGAAGGTAAAATTATACTTTATCCAATACAATGGAATACAATGTGGACTTTTAAAAGTAATTATGTCTGATAATTACTTGAATGAAAGCATGATGGCACACGCCTTTAATCCTGGTACTGGGGAGGCAGAGACAGGCAGATCTCTGTGAGTTCAAGGTCTTGTACATAGCCAGTTTCAGGCCAGCCAGGACTAGTTAGTGAGAATCTATTTTAAGACTACTATTGCTATTACTATTAATAGTGCTAAATGATAAAAATAAGGTGTTCTTGATATGGTGTTGCTTGCAAAAAAAAAAGTATATAGTTTGAATCCCTTGAGTTTGTTTTATTTTTCAATTGTTATTTTCAAATATATATGGTATTATA
Organism: Apodemus speciosus; assembly: GCA_002335545.1. NCBI lineage: Eukaryota > Metazoa > Chordata > Mammalia > Rodentia > Muridae > Apodemus > Apodemus speciosus. The sequence continues at coordinate 51,628 of BDUI01001316.1, forward strand.
CTTTGTTCTTTTTCCCCTACTGTCCTCAACTATGCAAAACAAAAGAACACAGATATTCAAACCATATGCCTATTTTTCTGTATGATTAGTCATTTTTCTTCCTCATGTCTGTTGAGAGCCTTTGAGAATGGATTAAGTACTGGTTTTTCATGTTCAAAGAAAAATGGCTTTTCTCTTAAAAGAAAGGTATATCTTATAGTTCATTTTATAATGTTTTGGTTAAAAAACAGATTTGGAACTGATTGAGAATTTTATGGTTTCTTTCTTTTTCTTTCTTTCTTTCTTTCTTTCTTTCTTTCTTTCTTTCTTTCTTTCTTTCTTTTTTTTTATAGCTTATTAAAGGGCTGTAGCATTAAAAAAAAAACATTTTGATCTACAATTCCCAAACAAGTGGTTTTCTAGGAGACTGGTGAGTTGGCTCAGTGGTTAAGAGTACTGGCAGCTCTTCTAAAGGACCTGGGTTGAATTCCCAGCACCCACATGGCGGCTCACAACTGTAACTCCAGTTCCAGAGTATCTGACACTATCACATACACATCACAAGCCGTCAGAACACCAGTGTACATAACATTAAAAAAAAAAAAAAAAAGATCATTCAAAAGATAAATGGTTTCTATTATACTTTGGTACTGAGCACATCTCAGTTTTCTTGGTTTGGGGTCAAATGAAATCTCCAAAGCTGAGAAGATACTAAGAATCGATGATATTCAGTTAAAAATTAACTAACTTAGCTGGGCGTGGTGGTGCACGCCTGTAATCCCAGCACTTGGGAGGCAGAGGCAGGCRGATTTCTGAGTTCGAGGCCAGCCTGGTCTACAGAGTGAGTTCCAGGACAGCCAGGGCTACACAGAGAAACCCTATCTTGAAAAAACAAAAACAAAAACAAAAAAAACAAAAAAAAAATTAACTAACTTGATTATGTTTATAGTTCTCAATTATTTCAGTTAAAAAATTATGTAGTTCTTTGCTGCTTTTCTTTGGAAGTGGACATCTTATAATTTTTTTTATCCTTTTGTCTTAGATCCCCCAGGTCCAATCGACAACACTAAAATTGCAGTTACTAAATGTGGTAATGTGATGCTCAAGCAAGGTAAGTTTAATAAACACACAGTTTGTTTTTTGAGACAAGGTATCATGTCCTCTAGGCTGTCCTTGAATGTAGCTGAGAATGACTTTCCCTTGTGATCCTCTGCTTCTGCCTCCCAAGTGTTGGTGTGACAGGTGTGTACCATCATGCTTTAATCCGGAGACTTCTACTTGTTAATGATTTTTCATTGATTAAAAAAATAACCAACCATTATGTAATTTATTTACCTATACCAGAAGTGGTCAGGCTTACAGTAAAACAAGGGCAGACATTTCTTATTTATAGGAAGGTTTTAGGGTTGTTGGTAGGAGCTTGGAAAATGGATCTCTAGACATTTAGAAACAGACTACATATTGTTTTTTATAGCATACAAGCTGATAATCTGAAGGTTTCAGAATTCTCAACCATTTGTAGAGGATTTGCTCTGTTGGATATCCTGTAAAAGCTGTATAAAGATTCATGTTTGTAAATTTCATTCTTTTTGCATACATACAATTTTAGGAGCAGACTCTGGTCAAATTTCAGAAGAAACATGGAATTTCCTGCAGTCTATATATGGTGGGGGGCCTGAAGTTATCCTCCGACCTCCAGTTGTTCATGTTGACCCTGATGTACTACAAGCAGAGGAAAAGATTGAAGTAGAAACTCGCTCCTTGTAGTTCTAAGGACACAGAGCTCTAATGAGAAGTCCATTCTCACTTGATGCACACACATTCAAAACATTCCTCAAAGCATGATGATTCTCTTGATTTTTCATCCTTTTTCTCATTTATTCCTTTGTACTGGGCATTATGGAAGGGTATATTAAATGTTATATAAGTTGTTATATTTAATGCTAAGTAACTCACCAGAATATCTTTCAGTGTACTGTTTTGAAAGGAAAGGGACAGTTGGTAATTATGGTCTCTGACCTTTGTTCTGCAGGCAGACCCAGCATACCCTTTGTAGTGCTGTAAATACTTTGGCTCCGAAAATGTTTTTATTACTCTAACCATTCATAACTGGCTAAGCTTTTCATTTCTCCAAAAAGTAATTTAATTGTACACTTTGACATGGCTTTGCATAGTAAGGAGCCTATTTTAAATCAGGAGTAGTGGTCAGAACATTGTTAATTTCCTAAAGCTCAGGAAATATTAGGGTGTTACTTCTTTTGCACTGCAGCATATAAAATTGCATATTAAAATTTATAAAATGTCTTTTTTGAATGTAACAGGATGTATTCAGTTTCAGTGGAATTTGTTACCAGATATCAGTAAATTATTGCTGCTTATAATGTAAAATATTAAACTTTAGTTCTGTAGACCTGAATGGTATTCATTAATGTTAGTAACCAAAAAAACCCAAAAAACAACCCTTTAGTTTTAGACCACTTCTATTTTGAGAGCATGAAGTATGGAATGTGTCAAATGAGATTGTTGACAAGGCTGAAACCACTTGCAAAATGATTTTTTAATGAAATGCATAAAAAGTCTTTTTGAATAATAAGAGTATTCTATTCACTGCTGTTTGCTTGATCATGCGATTATCAAAAGAACTATATACAAGTACAAACATGCAGGTGACAGAGGGTATGAGCAGCATTCATGGTGACTTTGCAATGTTGTTAAAACTCATTCAATAAAAATAATTCTAAAATGTGTAAACTGAATGTTGAATTTATTTGATTGATGTTTTTTTTTTTTTTTTTTTTTTTTTTTT
>BDUI01001316.1:54434-70966 GCA_002335545.1 Apodemus speciosus
ATCCGCCTGCCTCTGCCTCCCAAGTGCTGGGATTAAAGGTGCACCACCACTGCCTGGCTAGACTTTTTAGAAAAAGCATAAAGTCTGTTAATATTAATGCCTTTCATATCTTATTTGAAAGCATACAGCTAAGAAGTTATTTACTATAATAAACTTTATTAAACTATTTCAGAATGGGCAGCATGGTGGTTGGCATCTGTCTCCTAGTACCTGGCAGGCTCAGGCAGGAGGAATTTAAGTTTGTGGGCTGTGGAACAAGAGTGTCTCAAAACAACAGCTAACTACAAATGAAACTTTCCAACTATTGATTTAAAAAATGGTGATTTTCTAATTCTAGCACCCTACTGTTTGAATGTAGGATGTTACACATGCTGAACACTACCTTGTTTTAGTTTGGATATATCTTATGTTGAAGCATCACCCAACTGGGGGTGATCCTAAGGAGGTCAGCATCACCCACGGGCTCATTGGCATAGGTTTATTCTGAAAAGCTGAGGTAAGACCCACAGGGAGAGAACACGGCACGCCTGGGAAGGCTACATCCTGTCCCTGGCCCGTGTATCTTTGTGCCTCCTGGCTGCTCCCTGAGGCTGAACAGCTTTTTACTGCCATTATGTTCTGCCTTGTTACAGGTCTAAAAGCAACAGAGTCTGTTGACCATGGGCTAAAACTTGGGCAAAATAAATCTGTTCCTTGTTTTTCTTGTGTATTTTGTCACAAGGATCAGAGCTAACAACCACAATGCTTTTTATGATTGAGATACACACTTCAACTCTAGCATTCCTTCTGAGAGACTTACTCAAATGTTCTTCAAGCTCTTAATAGGAGTGCTTAGTTCAATGGGGCCTTCTTTCTCTCAACTCCTTCTTTCCAGGGCTTCATGTGCCTCAGGCTGGCTTCAAACTTGCTTTGTACCTGTAATTCCACACTGTGAGGCAGACACAGGAGATGAAGAGTTCCAGAATGTGTGTGTGTATATGCGGAGGGAGGGAAGAAGATCAGGGAGCGTATAGTAGATCAGCCTGGACTATAGAAGCTCTTGTCTCAATGAAAACAAGCTCCAAATCCTAATGCCTGATTTGCCAACAAATGGGTTGGGTTTCTCTCTGATGTTTACATATGGGCAGTGACTTACAAGGGACCGCTCTTGTATCATTCACGTGGAAGGGGGTTAAAAGGATAACAATCTGTATGGAGCACTTTGTTTAGTCCATGTGGCTAAGCAGATGGGATGCTCATTTAGCAAGGATGCAAGGTGGGTAAATGACAGGACCATTATCATTACAGTGATCAGTCTAATAATGGTGTGTCTGTCCCCGCGGCACACCCGTCAAGCCGGCAACTCATGGCTGGCTGGACAGTGCCCCCAGCAGCAGATCAATTCTGACTATCCCAGTAGTAGCTAGCAGATGCAGGTAGCATATTGCCTGGCTGGGAAATTGTGTTACTTTTTTTATATTTGTGCCTATTGCAGTCCAACACAGAGTTCAATAAAAACCATGGAGGCTGTGCAGTGGTGAGGCCTTAGAGTCCCCGCTACCAGGAAAACCAAGGCAATGGAGAGCAGTGTCTCTAACATACAGAAAGATGGCAGGTGTGGCTGTCGGTATAACTCTAATTGGTATCCTTTATTTTGGAGCAGATATTACTGAGTTGAACCGGAGACAACCAATACAAGCCCACTTTAATGATTTAATAACTTACCAGCAATTGAAAAGAAACCACATATACCCACTGCCTTGGGAAAACAAAGGCACTGAAGCCATACGACGTCACAGCTGCAAAGAGCCCCGGTTAGTGGATTCTGCCAATGGACTTGGTTTTTTTTTTGGAACACATTCTCACAGCCAGAGGGTTGCACGAGCGGTCCCACAGCTCGGAAGTGGTGGCCTACGGTGCTGTCAAGCCAGAGGAGATACTTTTCTCTATTACTGAAGCCGGGCATTACTTAGCTGCACTCCCGGTGCTGTCTATTTGAGGCGGGTGTTATGGCTTTAGCTCAGCTTCACGTAGGGTGAGCGTACGCTGAGTTACAAGAACACATCATCCCAGCTCCACTAACCATTTTTCACCACGGGTTGAGCCATCATACTTGGTGCTGGACACAACTGTGGGCAAAAGGGACGAGGGAAGACGTCCTGCCTCCCAGGGGACCACGCACGTTCTCGGTGGGCGGAGATGTGTAAAGGTCCGGAACGAGCAGCGCAGGTGTCCTCTGACGGGACGGGACGTGTGGGCTGCAGAGGTGTTCTGCCCTAGGGAAGGGGGCGAGCGGAGGGTGGACAGCAGAGCGCTTGCGTACCGAGCGGGCGGCGGGCGGCGGGCAGCGGGCGAGGACCGGACGCACCGGGTGCGGTCAGCGTCGCGGTGCTGGGGCCGGTCTCGGGTCCGCAGGCAGGAGAGCCGCCTCTGCCGGGAGGCCGGTCCCGCCCGCCCTGCCGCCCGCCAGCAGGGGCGGGATCGCTGCACCGGCCGCGGCCACCAGCAGGCGGCGCGCCGAGCGCCCGGCTCCTCACGTCTCAGAGCCGAGGAAGGAGGGGACCGGAAGCAGCCGCCGCTGCTGCGGGAAGTGGAGGAGCGGGAGGCGGGGACCCACCTGGAAGCGCCGCGGCTCCGCTGTGGCGCTTCCTGCGGCGGAGGGCGCTGGAGCCAGTGCGGCGGCCGACGGCGGCCACGCGGGCGGCGCCTCCCCGAGTGGCCTGCGGTGGCCGGCCCCACGCGACAGGTAAGCGGGGTCCCGGGGCGCGTGGCGGGGCCGGCGCAGGGGCGGGAGCGGAGCGCGGAGGAAACGCGCGGGGCCGGAGCCCCTCGGACCGAGCGCCGGGAGGGGGTGGCTGAGGCGGTGGCGCCCCCACGTGGGCCGGGCGCGCGCGTGCGCGGCTGAGGGGGCGGGGAGGCCGACGGAGACGCCGGGCGCGCGCTCGGGGCTCACGTGACGGGCACGTGACCCGCGGCGAGGCCGGCTGAGGTCGAGCCCCGGTCCCTCGGGCGGCAGAGGGCTCAGTCTGGCTTCCTGCCCTCCTTCTCCCTCAGAGGACTCCGAGGAGACGCGCGGGGCGGGGAAGGCTTGCTTCTCCTTCTCGTTGCCCGCGGCTCCCCAAGTGCGAGGACGAAGCACCCTTTCAAAGTTCCGAAGTAGTGATTATCTCCCCTCGCCGCCATGTTGGTTCCAGAGCACGCCCGCGAGATGCCAGTGGGTCGGTATCGCGAGATCTCCCGACTCTCGCGGGACCTCGTTGGCAGAGCGGTTGTGCTGGATGGCGGAGCCCGGGGTTCCGGGGGCCTGGGACCTGTAACTCTTTTCCAGCAGGCAAGTTGTCAGGGAGGGGCCGGGGCGCGTGCCCGCGTGCCCGGGCGCGGGCCGGGAGCCTGTGCGCGCGCCTCGCAGTCGCCCGCGGCCGTGCAGACCAGCTGCCCCGCGCCGCGCTCCTCCCGCCCCCGGGCGCCCGCCACCTGCCGAGGGCTCCCCACCGGCCGCTGCCCCTCGCCCGCTCGCACGCCCGCACGCCCGCTGCCGGCACGCCCCGCCCGCCGCCGCCCCCTTCTGCCGAGGGTGCAGACAGTTGTTGACCAGTTACCCTTTCTCCAGACACCGTCACTTTTCCGTCGCCCGTGCCTGCAGGATCTTTTCCCCAGTCCCGCAGCAGAACGCTTAGCATCTCTTGTGTCCGGGCGTCATTTAACCACCCACCCACCCATCTATTGGGAAGCTCCTCGCTACCCGGCTGCTGACTAACTTTTGGCAGTGTTTGGGACCCCCACCCCCCACCCCACCCCAATCCCTGACAGTAGCTGAGGTCAGGATAAAGTCCTTGTTATGTACACGCTTACTAACTCACAACACTAGGGATTGGGGTTTCAGTATTACTGAGGTTTTGAAATTCTGGGGGTGCTGGTTTTGCTTTGCACAACGTGGTAGTGGATTGTTTTAACTAAAATCCTGCTACTTCTCAAGTTTGAGGTCATAAGTGTCTTCATAAGTGAATCACTTTTTCTACTTTAATAGCCACTCTTACCATTTTCGTTTTCATTTCTTTGTATTCAGAARTATGGAAGCTACACAATCGGGAAACTAGATAATTCATTCTCAGTTATCCTATCCCTCCCCACTCTGAGGTGGACATACTGTCTGTATCCCAGGATACTCCAGACCTGACTAGGTGGGCCCAGATTAATGGCATTTGCCACCACAGCCAGCGCATACCATCTAAATTTTTCTTATCATTTATTTGTGTGCCTGTGTATCTTGTTTATTGTATGTGCACGGCAGTCTGTGGAGGCCAGAAGAGGGTATCTGATCCCTAGGATCTGGTATTCCAGGAGTTTGTAAGCTGCTCTAACTCTGGGGATCTGAACTTTGGACCTTGACAGAACAGCAAGCCCTCTTAACCACTAAACCATCTGTCACTTTTAAACTACAAAAGTGTAGTTACTACATACAGAAAGGTAGAGTAAAATGCTCTTTGTTCTATTTTACAAACTTCCCTGAACCTGATCATTTTGTGGTCCATGCTTTGTCCTAAGTTGTCAGGGATAAGTTGGAGGGCTGATGTTGTAATAAACTTTCACAGCATTTGCAAGCAGCTAATTATCCACTAGGTAAAATTATATAGTGTGAAATCTGTTGTCAGGACTCAAGTGTAGATAGATATCTTGGTGTATATACTGAAAGTATCTAATATCTCCAATAACAGCTTTTTTGTTTGTTTTTGCAGTGGAAATGCTCTAGGGTGCTGATAGCTATGCACACAGAAAGTTCTTTTAAAAGAAAGATTTAAGGAAATGTATCACTTGAGTTTTATAATTTTTAATATTTATGTAATTATATATTATGTATTCTAAACTAAAAACATGCTTATGTTCTTTTAAATTTTTGTCCTAAAGTTTTAAAAAGATGTTTATTTTATGTGTATGTGCTCCAGTGTGTGGTCAAGGAGACCTTGAGGGCCAGAAAAAGATTGTCAACAGTCTCTGGAGTTCCAGGTGGTTGTACACTGCTATGCAGGTGCTTGGAACCAAAGTATCCTGAGGAAGAGCAGTTAAGTGCTCTTCACTGCTGAGGTATCTCTTCTAGCCCCTCACAGTAACAGCAGTTTAATCAAGTCACTAGAATGATAGACCTCAGTAGTTAATACAAACATCTGCTTAAATTAGAAGCACTAAATATCTATCATTTTTGTCGTCATTCTTCTGAAAAAAAAAATGTAACAGTGATAGAGTTCTATTTTTAAAAATTTAAAAACTAGTTAATGTAGCTCATGATGTACTGAAACTCAATGAACCTCTGGAATTCAGAGACAGGCATTTAATAGACGGGTTGCAGTAAAAAGTACTTGTACATGACTCAAGTGGTCTTTCAGTTTGTCTTTTAAATTAGTCTAGTRCAGGTAGGAATATTGAGGAACAGACTTGTTGAGAGTTACAGTGTGGAGAAGATGATATAGGTTGACAGTGAAGTGGAGCTATTCTGTTAAAGTCAGGGTTGTAGACAGGTCAGAGTAGGCAAGTCCACTGACCTTGAGTTGACCAGCTAGGAAAGAGGACTAGAGACAAGTTGTTCTTTTTTTGGGGAGGGGGGGTTGTTTATTTTGGGACAGGTTCTTACTGTATAGTCCTGGCTAGCTTGGTGTTTGCAGACTGCTGGCTTTGAACTCCTGGCAATTAATTCCACCTCTGACTTTAAAGGGTTGTGAATAAAGTGTATTGCTATACCCGGCTCTTACATGTCTCTTAGAGAGTCGTATAGGTCACCTTCAAATTACACTAGATATCACTTGTAATACAGGTCAGAAGGTGAGTGAAATTTCGTGGATTACTTCATAAGCTATTGAGCTAGATATGGTGTTTTATGCTTTTTTTTTACCCAGCATACAAGAGGATGAGGAAGGAGGATCGCTGAGTTTTAGACCAGCTTGAATGACTACATAGTGAGTTCAAAGCCATCCTGAACCCCAGTATCACATACCTGGAGGAAAAAAAGAAAAGCCAGAAAAGCATTGAGAAGTCACACTTCTGCAATTGTTTTTGCAAAACTATCCACCTAAATTTAGCATAGTAATGATTGGTCTATTGTGCGGGTTAGAGAATAAGAAATTTCCTATGGACAATGCAGGAATTTAAACCCGGCACTTGGGAGTCCGAGAGGTGAATGCATATGAGGCCAACCTGGTGTACCGAGTGAGTTCAAGGGCAGCTACACAGAAACCAGTCCTCTAAATCAACAACAAAAGAACTTTTGTTATACAAACTGGTTTTGGTAGTGAGATTTGTAAATTACCAATCTTTTACAAGTAATTGACTTTGAGGTTAAGAAAGATTCAAGGAAGAGGAAAAAAGTGTTTTGCATGGAATCATTCATACAGATTGTAGTAAAGTACATGGCCAAAAATATCAATGAAGATGTTGCAGGTGCTTTAAAAAGAAAACTAAAGTAAAAGTTCAGTTTGGCATTAAACTATAAGTAACAATTGAGTGTTAGGATGTTTTTGGCAGGGTTTAGTATAATTGTGATACATTTTTGTATAATTTTCTATAATTAAAACTCTGGTAACTGTTTGGTTTCAGACTCCTGGACTAGGAACTGAGGTGCATATTTTACGTACAGAGCTGACCTGGCCTCCAGGTCCTCCCAGCATCCTCCAGTCCCTACCTGCCGAAACCCTGGCCCCGACCTTGAACTTTCCTGCCCTGGGGCTGGGCTGCCCTTCCCCCAGGCTCTTCTCTATAATGCAGACATTTTGGGATTCCTCTTCTCTCTGTGGGTGAACCCTGTCTTTCTCTCTTTGCCCCATTCTCCCTATGTCGATTTCCCCGGCCTCAGTCCTTGGGGCCGAGAGCAGCTTCCCAATAAACTTACCTTTAATATAATCTAATCTGTCTTGAATCGGCTCATTTCACCAGCCTAGAAATAACCTATCATACTAGAATCACACTGTCATCCTAGAAAAAAGGATGTGTGTATCAGTCTGCATTGCAAAGGCTCAAAGGTGTGTGTGGGCTTTGAAACTGGCTGTCTGGACTTGGCATTTGTTTGACACTGCACTTGTTTCCTTTCTGTTGTTTTCTACCTTCTTCCTGTAGTGTTGTATAATAATTTCTGTCTGGTCAGATAAGTGAGTTCTGTACCTTTCCCTGAGGCCTGCATTGTTGCATGACAGGTCAGGCTAAGTCCCACTCCTCCCCCTTTGGGCAGCACCGGGAATTGAACCCAGGACCTCAGACATACTAGGGAAGCATTACTACTGGACAATATAGAATTCCAGGTTTACCTCTTCCCGCCCGCCCTCTTTTGTTTTGAGGCAGAGCCTCTACAGGAAGCTGGCCTAGAGCTCCCTTCCTCTCCTGCCAAAGAGATGGGTCTGGTGGTGTGTCCGCTATGTCTGTGTACCTTGTGCATGCTGGTGCTGGACCTACCATTCAGCGAATTCCCCTAGCCTAATTTTGCCTTTCTTCTAACTTATTAGTTAGAAATGAAGTTTATGTATTTCATAAATGAAGTAAAATAATGCTTTGAGTTCATTCATATGGCTGTATTGTCAAGATTATTTTCTTAGAAAAGATATGTTTTGTGAAATTATTAATATTTCTTTAAGAACTTTGTGATTACCTCCCTGTTAGGTCTCAGAAACCCGGGACAAATGGCAAGCTGAGGTGACAATTTTACACATCCACGTAGACCTTACCTGTTACAGAGCGTGGCCTCACACCCTGCCCCATACCCCAGACTTCTTCCGCCCTCCCCCTTCCCTTCCTGATAGAGTCTAGTGGTTTTGGTTACCCTTCCTTTTGTATACCCTTTAGCCTCTTGGTCTCCTGGTCTTCTGACTTCTCCTGCCCTCCCACAACTCTAACTGGCCCAGCTCAGGGTTGTGTTCACTCTGGACTCTCCCAGCTGTCTCTGTCTGACTATGCTCTTCCTTTTATTTATAATTTTCTTCTCCACCATACCTAGGRGCAGTCTGTTTTTTTTTTTTTTTTTTCAACCCATCTCTAACACATACACGCACACTGTCCCTCAGTCTTTCCAGACAGTGTTTCATGTACTCCAGGCTGTCCTTGAACTTGCTGCCTACCCTATACGGTTGTTGTTCTTAAATTCTTGGACCTCTTGGTCCTCTCCCTGAGTGCTAGGATTAGGAGCCTGTGCTTCCCACTTAGAACTGTAATTCTTTTCTGTACTGATTCTCTAACCTTTATTCCAGACCTGTCATCTTCCAACCAACAATGCCTCCCACATGCTAGGTCAGTGTTTTACCATATAGTCTTTCCCCATATGCCATGAACTATTCCCACCAAATATAAACTTGTGTTGTTTTTACAGTAATGTTTCTTTGCTTGGGGAGAAATTCTGTTTTTCCCCTGCCATGATTTTTTTAAATGTGTAAATACTGTTAAAGTGTAATAAGCATAGAAAGGTTTCACAAATGCATAGCTGAGTGGATTTGCATAGGATGAGCGCACTGGTAGGTATCACCGAGAACCCATCCTCCTCCTCCTGGCTATTAATCATCCTTCCCTTACTCCAGGGAAACCCCAAGACAGGTGATAGCATGTTTGCTTCTTAGCATAGAATCTTGTAACATGTGCTTTATTGTGTTTGGCTCTTTTTAACTCAGCATTGTGAGATTCATCTGTTCTGTCTTCACTTCATTTTGTAGCCTGAGAAAGTATAGGGATCTCAACACTCAGATGTTTTACTCACAAATGTCACAGTTTTCAAGAAGTATGAGGGCTGTCAAAAGAAAAGCTGCATCTACACTGGGAGAATATACTTGTTTTGTTTAAGCCATGTAGCCTACACTGGGAGAATATACTTGTTTTGTTGTTGTTTAAGCGAACCGTGTAATCTACACTGGGAGATATACTTGTTGTTTAAGTGAGCCGTGTACTCTACACTGGGAGAATGTACTTGTTTTGTTGTTGTTTAAGTGAGCCGTGTAGTCTTAGTTGGTCATTAACACCTTATAGCAGTACCTCAGCTACCCCAGCTTCACGTTGTTTTGAAGGTTTGAGTCCGGCCTTCCTGACTAGTTAGTGCCTCTGCAGGGTTTGGTAGCTTGCTGTACATTCTTGGAATTCCTCAGGTACTAGTGATTCCTGTGCCAGTTTGGGGGTTGCTTGTGGAATCTTCAGTTTTATAAAGTCTGTTGAGAGATTCCACCAAGAAGAGTCCTAATTTAAATTAAAGCTGTTCTGCATTCAAAATGTTTATGTACCTGTAGTGTGCAGATTATAAAGTCACATTGTAAACTGCTATACAAATGTGAATTACCTGAAACCCTTCCCAAGTTGGTATCTCTTTCTGGCTGTATGATATAAATGCAACTTTCTTAGCAAAAATTATTCCTTTATATTCTCCTACCACTGTACTTAATTTTAAAATCATCGTGAAAGATTTGTTTCTGTGGTTTTGCATTTATATTAAGCATTCTCTAACTGCTGAGTTCTCCAGCTCTGTCTGTTTTTTGATGGAACATTTAGGAGAACATTACGTTATGGCTAATGGAAGACAGAGTGCTCATGACTTGTTATCAGTCTTGATAAATGTATGTGCTTGTGTTGCTAGTGATGAAGTCCTGCGCTTTGAACAATAGTCTTCTCTTCAGCTATACTCGGTCAATAAATGCCTTTTGCAGGGGTGTGTGTGTGCGTGCATTCTGCGTGCAAGTGAATCCGTCTGTCTGTCCAACTGCCAACCGTCCATCTATCTGTCCTGTCTGTCTTTGTCTCTTGTAGCCCAGGATGGCCTCAAACTCTTTATGTAGTTGAGGATAACTTTGAACTCCTGATCCTTCTGCCTCCACCTCCCAAATGTTGAGATTCCAAATGATACTTGGTCCACAAATGCTAGTGTTTTTGAACTAGTCAGAGTATTTTCCAGCTTGTCTTAGCTACTTGCATACTTTTCTGTTAGCTGCCTTTGACCAAAAAAGTTTTGATTAATTTGTAACTATAAGGCGCAGATTCTCATGGTTTGCCATGCTTCCTAAATCACTTAAAAGGTTGTTTTGTTTTCCTTTGGTTTTGAGGCAGGATTTCATTAGATAATCCCAGGTGGTTCTGAACCATCTTTCTGCCCCAAGTGACGAAATGCTGGATCATGGTATGTACCACTACACCATGCTTGGTGTGAGTTTTGTTGTTTTGCTTTTTAAGATGAGGTGTCTTTAGGCACCCAGATTAACCTCAGGGTCCGGGAGTTCTTTGTCAGCCATGCACATAGCATGCCGAGGTGACAGACTGTACTGCGGACCCCTGCTATGCCTGACTTCACACCTTGAACTCCTGGGTTTTATAGCTGTACTGACAGTGTTTAGGGGTAGGTACAATTCTCCACTATAATCTTTAGCCACCCAAGGAGCTCCCCTAGAATATCATGTTCACACTGAACCGTGATTTGTGCCTTTGACACTGGAAAGAATTTCAGGACTAGCTATCTATTGAAACAGTTGTAAACTTGATTAAAGATATTTTATTTTAACTCAGGCTTCAGTGTGAGAKATAGGCCAAAAAGAGGTACCCAGAAGAAAGCAAGGTACACTGGAGTGTGGAGCACATGGGTGTGCGCTTCTCCTAGTTGAGTCCCTGGTTTTTGTAGGATTTTGGTTGAATTGAAAGTTACTATCTTATCACTGGTTTGCCCTTGAAGATACCTAATAGGATTATAATTGTTAAACTAGAAGTCTAGTCCCATGGGTAGTGAGAAAATAGGATATCTATACTGTTAATAGTTTTTTTTTCCTTAATTAGTTTTATTTTATGTGTATGGTGCCCTTGGAAGCCAAAGAGGGTATCAGATACCACGTAGGTGCTGGAAATTGAACCCAGGTCCTCTAAAAGAGCATTCAGTACCCTTAACCTTAACTACTAATCTCTCTCTCCAGCCCCTATTGTAAACTGTTCTCTTTGAGAGTCTCTGGCCCTGTCTAGGGAAAGGAGTGAGGCCTTGCCCAAGATCCTGTATGTTCAGGTGTCAAGCTTAGGTCATTTCTGTGTCAACAAAAATATCTGTATATGGAAGATGTGTTGACAGGCCTTTATAGCAAATGTTAACTGTGCTGGAGTTGCTTCCTTAGTTATTGAGAGACTCCAGTCAGAGTCTGGGATGGCAGACTCCATTTTTACCTATGCCCTCATTGTTTCCCAGAGCTCTGTCATGCTTCAGTGCAAGAAGCTCCTTAACACTGAAGTATGTGACGAAAATGTTTGGCATAATTTTAAGATTTAGTTTGTGAATTAAACAATATACTACTCAGAATAATTCTCATAGCTTTAGCTACATTTTTGGTTTTGCTGGTAATCTAACAGTTGAAAAGAGTGGAGACTGGAGGATGACTCGGGTGTTGTTCTTGTACCAGGGCTGAACACTTGGTTCAGTTTCCTATCATCCATATCAAAATCATCCCTAACCACAGCTCCAAGGGGGCCTGGCACTTCCCTCTGCTGACCTGCCAGGCGCCAGGCCAGACACTCAGGCATAGAATAAGCTTTTGAAAACATTTGCCCCTTTATTCATATTTTGCGTGCGTGTGTATTTTGCCTGTGTGTATGTCTGTGCATCAGTTGCGTGTAATGCTTGCAGAGACCAGAAGAAGGAATCTTCTGGGTCTGAATTCACAGATGGTTATGAGCAGCCATGTGGGTGTTCTGGAAGAACAGCTAGTGCTCTTATATTGCAGAGACATCGCTTCAGCCCTAAATAAAGGGTTGTCTGTTTGTATTTTAAGTTTAAGAGAGTTGCTGATAGAGCATGGGTTTTGACCACTGGAGAATTTGGAATTGGCCATGATTGAACACCTGTTTGTGGGCAGACCGCCCTTTTTATAGTTTGGATTTGGGTGGCATAGTATAAAGAACATGGGTTTGAAACCTGAATTTAAATTCTGACTCTAGCCCTTATTAGCTCTGTATGTTTAAGCAAATTCCTGTATCTCAAAGCTGTAGTTTCCTTATAAATAAAGTTAGTGTATTCTAGTTGGAGTCTGTACCACAAAGACTTGTGAGTACTGCTGGTTCTTCTTGCTGATGTAGACGCGGATGTTTGGAGTTTGTCACACAGTGGCATGTTACTCCAAAGCTCGTGTTTTTCCAAAACCACTCACAGCTATAAACTGAATGCTTCAGTTAATAAGTAGTGGCTGTGTCAGCTTGCAGTTTTAGTAGTTCTTAGAAAAATGGATTTCAGAAAGTTGAGGGAAAAGATAGGCAGTGACTGAATAGTATAAGCCATCAGTACTGATAAATAACACTCAGCATGTAGTGTTAACTGAAATGGCAACATACTCTTACGGATTTAGGAAGATGTGTGAGAGACCTAAAGATGCTGGCATGAGCTGTGGTGCTGCATGCCTTTGGTTTGCTCGCAGCTCTTGGGAGGAAGAGGCAGGCAGATCTCTTAAGTTGCAGGCTAGCCTCAACTACAGAAGGAGATAGTTCCTGGCAAACCAGGGTTACAAAGTGACTTTCAAAACAAGACAAAACCATGAAACAGCACCTCACCACCGAAACAGATGAAGTTCCAGGCTGGACCAGTAGGATTCCATGTTGGCTGGTATACAGTTGCAGCCATGTTGGCTGGTATACAGTTGCAGTGTTGGCCTTACCTCTGGAAGCTATTTTAGGAAGGTGAGGTGAGGGAAGAACTAGAGAGGTGACTGGCACTTCCTGCCTCCCCAGAGGATCCCAGATTGATTTTTAATACCAACAGGCAGTTTAAAACCACAGATAACGCCATGTGTAATCACAGGATTAAGAACTTGTAGTAATAATAAAAATATTTTTTGTTTTTTTTGTTTTATTATTTTTTTTTAGCTTCTTTGTTTATATTTATTAAGGGGGAACTTTTGATGTGTCACTAGCAGAGTCTGAGAACTATTGAGAAACCTGAGTGCTTAGTGGGGAGAAGGGTCGGGAAGACCTGGAAAAACTAATAATTCCAGGAACAATTATTTGCATAGAGTGGATTAGATTCAGGGTACTGCTAGCTGTTTTCTCTAAGCAGTAATGGTCTTTAAAATCCCAGTAAAATAAAATCAAGGGGCTAGAGAGAAGGCTGAGGGCTCAGTGGTTAGGAGCATCTGTTAATCTTGCAGAATACGGTGATTCACAACTGTCTGTAACATCAGGGGTATGGTACTTCTGAGCTCCCGCGGTACCTGGACCTGGCACACACAGCAAAACAGACATGGTCTGTCTTTGAGATGAGGTCTCGATAGCCCTGGCTACCCTGGAACTTGTGTCATCTGTGCAGTACTGGTTATGCCACAGGCCAGACCAGGTAAAAGAGTTCCTCACTGGGAATCTTCCCAGGCGATCCTAGGGCCAAGCTGATAAAACCAACTTCGCATATGTATTCTAAGACATTTGGAGGAGCTACTCAGAAGTTGTCTTTACTCCTTTTCTTTCCTGTCTGCTCCTCCACCCAACTCCAGACTCCCTCTACATGATGATGGCCCTTCCATCACTGAAACTGACAGCAATCAGTTTAAATCTTTTATTTGCTGTGTGCTTATTTTTAAAATCTGCTTTTAAAATGCAGTCTTCATGAGTGGGTGTGAAAGAGGGAAATGGGATGACAGCAAATGCACAAACATCTGTTAATTGAGTCTTCCCACCAATGTACTGGTAATGGGATGCTACTTGTTACTTAGTTCTGGGAGGTATGGGGAAAGGGTAAAACTGGGGAACAGTAGTGCTTACTTTGGCTTTTTTGTTTCATGTACTTCATGTAGAAATTTTGATTAGAAAAACTTTACAGTTGCTAAGGATTGGACTTACGTTTGGTACATGCTGGTAACTTCCTCAGTGCTGGACTGCACCCCGGCCTGCAGAAGTGATTTTTGTTTGTATGCTCTTGTATTTCTTATTAAAACATGAAACACATGACTTACTTTTGCTTCTTTAAAATTTTAAAATTTGATAGAAATTTTCTGTATTTAAAGTTTGTTTTAGAGACAGTACCATCTTCTATTTAATTGTTATAACTTTGTCTCATTTTTGTTGTCTTCCCAACCATATTCCAAAATTTTTGAAGGTAGATGTTATCATGGTTGCAGTAACTAGCCAGCAATTAACCTCTGACCCTAGCTTGCTGCACATAACACTGGGTGGGAATCGAAAGGCTTCTAAGCAGCTCCCTTACAGTCCACTAGGCTCATTCTCTACTCTCTGTCCACCTGTCTGTCACAGTGACACACTTTCCTGGGCTCACATTTCAGCTTTAATACCAACCGGCACTGAGGCATTACACAAACGACTTCAGCTTTAAATGAAGTCACTAAAATGAAAATACTCAGAGAGAGGACATGGAGGGCAGTGTGGACAGTGCGTGAGATGACTCATGTTCTTAGGAAGTGCAGGTTACAAGTGTTCCCTTTTTAAAAAACCACTTAAATTGTATGTGCACACACATGTGCAAGTGGGCATATACCATATGTGCCATGGTACGTGTTCTTTCTTTTCACCATTTATGTCCGAAGATTACTCGCTGAGCCGCCTCACCAGCCTTCACTCACTTGAGACAGGCTCTCTCTCACACTACATTACACTCGGCTGCCTCAGCTCCAGGAATGCTAGGATGACAGACATCTCCCACGTCCCATCTAACGTGTCCAGCTGTTCATGTGTTGATTGGCACAGGGGTATTTGAGTGATGGGAGACCATGTGTCTTCTTTCATAGAGCTTTCAGAAGGAATCTGAAGAGGGGGTACCATAGCATGACCCTAGAGAAAGCAGCACCATGGTAAGGGAGGAAACCTCACCCTTAAGAAATACAAAGAAAGACGGCGACAAAGTCATTGATAGCTTGAAGACTTATCTCAGGAGAACTGACTTTTGAAAGAAAGGAATTTGATTGTTTTCTTCGGAAGCTGGGCATGGTCCAGGAAAGAAGAGTAAGTGTGAGGACAGCCTGGGTTCCCCAGAGAGACCCCGCCTCAAACCGGGACAGTAGCTCACTTTGTGACAGATATAATGAAGTGCACATCACCTAACAGGTATAGAGTTAGCTTGAGTATGTCTATGGTGTTGAGTAGGTTGGGTGACAGGAAAAGAGTTAAAAAAGTTACTTTGGGCTGTTGAGATGGTTATCCAGAAAAGGCATCTGTTTCCAGGTTTGACATTTTAGTTTAATCTCTGGAACTCCTATGGAAGCAGACATTTCGGCATGTTAGAATTGATTGCCTTTGAAATCTAAATTGAAGTGTGTAATTACTTGCCTCTTCCACTGAAAACCTCCAGGGTTCTAGGCATGTGCCACCTTACATGGCTTTGTGCACTTTTTTTTTATACAAACTTGTACTTCATATAAATATAGAAGTTATAAAATTACAAAAATATATTACACTTAGATTAAATTCCACACATGTGGAACCACAAACTTCTCTCTTTTCTTCATCAGATGATTCTGATTCTTAGCTGTGTTTGAAAACCTCTGGTTTGTGTTTTTAATCCAGATTTAGTTAGTGGGTGGTTAGCTTTAATTTTCAACTTGGCACAGTCTAGAGCCACCTAGAAGAGATTGCCCATGAGAGATAGTCTCAATCAGAATGTCTTATGGACATGACTGCTGTGTGTGTGTGTGTGTGTGGGGGGGCTGTCTTGTAAGAAAACCTGTTGGAAATGAATGGCCTTGTTTCCTTAGGTAGGGACCCTGAGCAGTATGAGTAGAGATGTTGAGGTGACATAAGAAGTATCCATGTGTTCATTCTCCCTGCTTGTGGCTGGGTCTGATTAGCTAGTTCAAATCCTCTTACTCTGACTTCTGCCACTGTGACAGACTGCAACCTGGAGTTAGAGTTAAAGCACACCTTCCACCCTCCACCCCTCCTCCCAGTTTGTTCTGTCAGGGTATTTTCCTACAGTAACAGAAGCAGACTGACAGTTAACTATTGGAGAGAACTAGACAGGAATTAGTTAGAGATAGAAAAGCCAGGTACAGTTTCTATCCCTATTAAAATATGTTGGTATTTGTGATATATAACCTTATGTAAAAGTCAAAATTTGACAAAAGCCAAATTGATGTTGTGTTTAGTGGTTACTTTTTAGGGAGTAGAAATTGCAGAGAACGAGATGGATTTAAGAGGGAACAACAATATTTATGATAAGTATGTTTAAAAAATGAATCTTTATTCCAAAGGTGAAAAAATGTAGGGCTTCCAGATGCTTAAAAATCAGGTTGGAGTACTCCAAGTTGAAAACATTGCCGTCTCTCCCTGTCTGCCCAGCTCTGCTATATTGCTTTCCTCTTAGCAGTCCAAGTTAGTTGTTAATTCTTGACATGTACCATTTTCTGCCACAAACAAAGGGCCAGAAGAGGAGTGTTGCTGTTTGTGGCCCAGATGTAAAGAACATAATTTGGGTCTATGACTTTCATGTAAAAGTATGGAGTAGACTTTGGGATAAGAGTTTGGAGGCTTCAGTCTCTCGTTCTCTTTCTTCCCTGTCTAGCTTTGATGGGCCTGGGAAAGTATTCATTCTGTGTGCACACCTTGCCCCAAGAACAACTTTTTTTTTTTTTTTTTTTTTTTTTTTT
>BDUI01001316.1:73266-90911 GCA_002335545.1 Apodemus speciosus
GAAAAGAAAAGAAAAGAAAAGAAAAGAAATGTTTGCACAGCTGTATTTGAGAGGTGTTTTTTAGGCTTGGGGTGTTGGGGTTTGATCTCAGGGCCCCTAACATGCTAAGTTTATGTCTTGTCTTTGGGAAAAAAAATGTGTGTGTGTACGCACACGCGCATGCACACACACACATACATCCTCAGCCCTTTTGTTATTGTGAGACAAGATTCCACTGTGTTCAGGATGACAGGATTTATGTATGTAAGGAGACTTCAGAGTGATGGGGCTATATTCAGGAGCTAATATGCACAAAGCTTCACTTTTTTGAGTCATTAATTTTCTGCTTATTTTGATGGATTAGACCTGTGGAGTATAGTCTATGGTAAGATTACTATAAGAGAGTAATTTATTAGACATGCATGTTTGCTCTGTATGCGTATGTGTATGTGTATAATGTATGTGTATGTGCATAATGCTAGAAATCAGACCTACGATTTTATGTTTGGTAGACAAGCCCTTCGCCTTGTTGGCCTGAACAATACAAAAATTGAATAGGCCCTGTACAGCACCGATCAAGAATTTTAAGGTTATTTTTAAGAACTCATGATATGCCACCCCTCCACATTTCTGTATGGGTCAGCATTAGGTATCTTCAATTGTTTTTCAACCTTAGTTTTTGAGGTAGAGTCACTCACTGAACCTGGGGTCTTGTCTTGACGGCCTGCAAGCCTAATTGGCAAGTTAATCTCCCTGTCTCTTCCCAGCTCTAGGATCACTGGCATGCACCCCTGGGGATTTGTGTAGGTCTCCTTTTTTGGTATACTTTATTGGGTTCTTGTACTTCTACCGCTCTTCAAACCCTTATTCCACTCTAACCCCTTCCACCCCCTCCCCCAACACAAAGTAGGAAAGAAGGAAGGTTAGAGGGAAAAGGGGGCTTAGTCCTCCTTAAGCTACTTCCTGCTAATTAGGGGTGCTGAGTTCCTTGGGGCAAGTCCARCTGTTTGTCAGACAGCAACCAGGAGCAGTAGAGGGGCAGCAGTCTCTCCAGGCTCTCTCAGGTCTTTGCCATTTTAAAGACCCTAGAATTAAACTGTCAGCAGCTGGCAAAAGTCACCCTCTGCTAGTGCTTGAGGCAAATCACAGTCACCTGCTGTGAAGCAGACTCTTATCCCACACCTGGGATTAAAATCCCTCCCCCTCCCCCCCTCTTCTGTCAATCTCTCTGATTGATTATAGACCTTAGTAAATGAGATAGGTCTTCAATCTAAGGCTCTTTGCTTTGCAGAAAATTTAAATTGAGAGTATGTGTTCATGGGTAATGTCTGTCCTACATGTAAGAATGTTAACAAATCACCTCACTCTGTTGAAGATAACGTGTATCATGGTTACATGTTGTGTCATAAGATAAGTTATGAAACTTAAAATGAAGTGTGCTTATGTATCTTATTTTTGTTATCCACAGTTCTGTAAACAGTAACATAGTCATGGTGATCATATTGTGATTTCCCTTCACAGATAACAAGTTGTGCTAGTACAGCCGTATAAATAATCCCTGAAGTCTCAGTGTAACATGGACATTAACAGTGATGACATATAAGTACTGATGCTTGGAAATTAAGTACTAGGCGGAACACTTCAGAAGGTAAGGAAGAGTGTGATGTTCTCTAAGGCCAAGTGAGGGAGAAGTAATTGGCTGGTTTGGTTTTTTCCATTGTATCAGATTTTAAGAAATATGTCCAGTGGAGCCTGTCTGAATAGTAGTAGAACTCAGCTTTAAATACCAGTTCTTTTGTGAATTAGCAGTAACAGATATTCTTATTTGGCAAATAGAGTGGGTGATGCTTTCCTCCTGAGAATGAACCCTTCTAAGAAATGTCTAGCACTGTGGCCAGCATTTTGGAGTGCTGTTCTTCCACATATTCACAGAGCCTCTGCTTCTGACGGTGCCCACCCCTTTCTAGACCATGTCCTGCTTTGCTTGGTGATGGACTTCTGGGGAAGGCAGAGAAGTTAATTGGTTGGGCTGAATCTTCAAGTTCAGTGTGTGGCTGAATCTTCAAGTCAGCTTCCTTTCTGTGGGATCTTGTGTTCCTTGTGTTCCCTTCTTCATGTTAATTTAGAGCTTTACACAAACAAGGGAATGGTTGAATTTAGGCAGGCTTCTACTTTGTATATACTATAAAGACTTAAATGCATTTATAGTTGGTAGATCATAGACCTGATATCTGAGAAGCAATTTTTCCTACTTAATTTTTTTAACTAATGTAAATAGGAAAATTAATAAGGACTTTTAGGGGTAAATATGTATACTAGAGTACAGTTCTGTAGGGCATTAAAATGAGAATGCAAGTTTGAGAAGAAAAAATAAAATCTTTTAAATATAACAGAATTAAATAAATATAACTTTAAATATAACAGAAGCTCTGGGCATGGTGGTGCATGCCTTTAATTCCAGCACAAGGAAGCTGTGGGGTGAACTTTTGTGAGTTAGGGGCCAGCCAAGTCTACATAGTGAATTCCAGGATAAACAGGGCTGTGCAGAGAGATCCTGTTTGAAAATCACCACCAACAAAACAACAGGCATAATTATTTGTGTACACCTGTAACCCTAGTGCTTGGACTTCAGTCAAGTTCAGCAACATAGGGAGGTTTGAGGCTGTCTGGGCTACTGGAAACCCTGTCTTGAAAAACTGAGTATGCTGGCTCACATCATTAATCCCAACACTCAGGAGTCAGAGGCAGGTGGATTCTGTGAGTTTGGTTAGCCTGGGCTACATAGTGAAACAATGTCATTCCCCCCTACCAAAAACAACAACAACAACAACAACAACAACAACAAAAAACAAACCAAAAAAACCATAAATTTACAGGAATGAAGAGCTTATTATGTGCATTAAATAAGTATAACAGGCGCTGAATAATTATAATACTTATAGATTCTGTTGGCTATAATTACATAGACCATAGTACATCACCTTTAACAGTAATCTCATTTTTAATAGACAGAACCCTGATTTACAAGGTTTGATAATGGTATCAGTCCTTAATCATAATACTTCACTTAAAATAGTGTCCATTTAAAAGTACCTGGTTTAATAGTTAAAGTGGCAAAATGAGTCATAAACATCTGCTTGTCTTTTTCTTGAACTGTTATTTGAAGATGGGCACTCCTAATAACCTAATTAGCTAGAGCATATAGTCTCTAAAAAAGACACCGTAACATACTAGTAAAATTGCAGTTAAATATGAGATGACAAGAATTATAATGTTATTGAGTTAATTAAAATAGCAGACTGAGTATTCACCTAAGAAATCCCTGCTTTTTTCTTCTTGTTGACAATCCGTGTGGCCAGGGGTGGTGGCACACACCTATAATCCCAGTATTTGGGAGACAGAGGCAGAAAGGTCTCTGAGTTTGAGGCCAGTTTGGTCTACACAGTTCATTTCAGGACAGCCAGGGCTATGGAGTGAGACCTTGTTTCCAAAACAAAACAAAAAACCCAACAACATAAAAGAAAATACAAATGGCAAAAAGTAACAGAAGCCTCCTTCAGTAGCTGAGTCTTCCAGCAGGTTAGTGAATATTCCATGTGCTATGTATGAGACAACAGAAGACTACATCCTATGCAGTTAGCCGAATGGTTTTTGTTGTTTTTGAGTGGTTTTCAACCTTTGAGTCTTGACCCCTTAGGGGTTGGATGACTCTTTCATAGGGATTGCATTACGATTCATAACAGTAGCAAAATTCCAGTTATGAAATAGTGGTGAAAATAATTTTATGGTCGAGAATTCACTACAATGTGAGGAACTGTCTTAAAGGTTCACAGTATTAGGAAGGTTGAGAACCACTGGTTTAGGTCTTGGTTCTTGTACTCAATCCTAAATCTAGGAAATCCTCTAGAAATCCTTTAGGTCATCTATAAGAGGAGGGCAAAAGAAAACCTTAGGGTAAATTGTAGGAAATTGCTGAGTCATGCTTTACTCAAGCTAACTGGGTTGTCTGGAATGATTTGTTACATTGTTTTACTTGCTTAGAGCCTCCTGGGGTTGCTCACCAGGAAGCACCAAGTCACTGCTGTGAAATCGTGCCTTCTCTGCGTACTTTTGTAGTCACAGCAATTGTTAGCATATGTTCATTTCCTCATTTAATATCTTTTTTTTTATCATTTTATTTTAAAGAGAGGTGTTTAAGAGGTTCTAGTATTCTCCGAGGCTGAAGCTGAGAGTCTGAAAGCCCGAAGCCGAAACTCAATTGTAGATCATAGCTCCATCTCCTTCAGGATATAAAGAAAAGAAATAATATTTCCACAATGATAGATCTTTGGTTGTACAGGTAAGTTACTCAGTTTTGCAGTAGAGAAGGCAACTATAGCTTGATTTTATTTTGGTGGGAGGAGATATGTTATCTTTCTTTAGGGAAAGGCCTGAAGATAAAGTATTTTCCCTTTTTTATTTCCCAACAAAGAGATAAATGAAATGACTGTTGGAATCTTGAGAGACCATTAAGCCTGCTTTTGAAATGTACATATTTAAGGAGCAGTGTGAAATGTTTTGACTTCTCAGTTGTCTCAGTATATATATTCATTCAAATCTATATTCATTCTCTCTGTCTGCCTATATATCTATCTGTCCTGTCGACTATCTATTGTTTCTGTCTTGATGACAAAGGAGATCCAGTTGTATATACCTGTGTAATAGAATTTCCAAACTTCAAAGCAGTTACTATTAACCTTCAGTGAATTGAGTGGTTAGGGTCACAGGTGTTGTTCTGCTACACTGGAGTGAGCATTGTTCAGCTGAAATACCTTGTCTTGTAAAAGAGTTGTTAAAAGAGTTTATGGTCATTCTGAGCACTATAGAATGTTCCAGGCTATCCAGGGCTGACTAGCAAGATCCTATCTCTAAAACCACAACGGACCTGTGTGATTAGTGATGCCTGAGCACAGCCTATGCTGTAGATGGGCAGGAAGGTCAGACCGGCAACACTTCTCACTCTTCCTCACTTTTTTCCTCTGGCTTTTGTACCTGAAAATACACAGGTATTGTGACCAGTTTTCTATAAGTTGTTCACTTACTAAAAGTAAATAATATGATAATCCTATTGGTGTTGGCTGTGCATGGTGGTGCATGCCTCCCATGGGGGGGGGGGGGCAGAGGCAGGCAGATTTCTCTTAAGTGGGAGGCCAGCCTGGCCTACTTAGTGAGTTCTAGGACAGCCAGAGCTACATAGTGAGACCCTGTCTTAAAAATCCAAAATAATAATGATGATCTCGTTTAGTCTGTCCTGTTTCTTTTGTTTCTGATCCAGTTATGGGGACTAGAGGTTTATGATTCGAAAGAGCTAATGAAGTTTTAGAACTTAATAGTTTTTGTAAAAGTAGATTCAATTTTGGGGGAAGGTGGTTCAGTGGAAGTCAGACTGGATTTAGGGGGGGGTTGGGACTCAGAGTGGACAGGCTAAAAGCGTGTGGTTGGCTGGCCCTTTTCAGTCTCTTCAGTAGTTGAGGACTCAGGAGAATGGGGGAACACAGGACGAAATTTCAGTGTTCTGGAACACTGTATTCCGGGAAGAATCATACTCTTCCTCTTCTCTGCAAAGTGCTGGGCTCATTAGTAGGTGGGTACCATCAGATAGATTTTTGGTTTAATTACTAGTTGGGTTTTGCCAACATGAAAGTGTTAGTTAACTCATGGTAACTCATGGTTTCCCTTAATTCTAACACTATAGTAATACAATTTCTATTACCACATGTGTGGCTAAGGCATTCACCAGCTATCTCTTATTTTAGTTTATTAGTAAGGGTATTCCTGAGCTAGTTGGTAAATGGGTTACTTCTAGTTCTGTAACTACTTCATATTTGACTAGAATGTAATTATACACCCAATCCTCTTCACCAGATTCTTTAGTGACTGTGTTTAGCTGGAATAAGGAAAATTACAGCTTTGGTCTGTACTACTTTGCTAAATAAACAAGCTTGGCGAAATAGTATTGAAATCTGGTTGGAATAATGTAGACATACTTAGGTAAAATGTATGTAATGTTAATTCATTCCAAGAAATTTTACAATCTGTTGTTTGATGCTTCTTTAGCCAAAGGGATCATGGCCTTATTTTTAATGTTTTGTTCAAATAATTGCTATCTAGTAAGTAAAATATTACAGAGAATTTTATTGGGCTTGCAACCTGATAATTGAATTATATGTTAGAATACTGCCTCAAGGCATTGATCTCAGTGTCTCTCGTACACAGCATGTATGAGTAGGCTGGAGGGCTTGACATTCTGCAGGTCTTTCTTTTTTCTTGCCTTTCCCCCTTTCTGTTCTAAGTATGAAACCCAGGTTTGGGTTTCTAGCAAGCTTCAGGACACGCTTCTAATGTGGACTCTCAGTACAGGTAATACTTGCTGTAAAATAAACTCTTCTTGTCAGTCTCTAAAGTGTTTGTTTGTTTGTTTATGCTAGCAGTTTTACAGTTTATTAGTCCTTTCCCAAGACAGCTTCTTGATAATCACAGGCCAATAGTTGGGCCTTATTGTAATTATTGGAAAGAACTAAAACCTTTTTAGAGAACGAAGACATGGAAAGGGCTTGGTTTTTTGTTTTTTTTTAATACTAATCGGTGTTTTAATTTTATACCTGAAATCATAAGTGTAGGTATTCATAGGTGGTATTTGATAGAGATTTGTATTCATATTTGTGTGTACATACACATGTATATATATGCATAAATATTTTTTAATTCCCAGAATTAATGACATATCTGATTTAATAGTCTCTTTTCTGGAAGTTGGATTCCAGATAAAGAGATTTTGCTCCCTGTTCAGATTTCTAGGTCAATGTAGAAAGAAAAGAATGGTTAAGGAAAGCCAGTTAACAGAAATCATGTAAGAGATTTATATACCTTTAATTGGCATCACTCATTAAAAACAAAATTCAATGAGTTTCCAGTATTATTTTTCAACCACAAATTATGAAGATCATTAAGTTTGTATTTTGTTTTATAGTTTGTTTATAGATTCATATTTACATAGATATTTAGATAACCTTCAACATTCAGAGCTCCAGATTTTGGTACATCAAATAAATAAATTGCTTTCAACATTTTTCAGTTTGTGTTCTTTTAACACTTTTCAAGCTTAATTTCCATTTATTATAATTGAAAGTGGAAATTGATGAGACAATTAGTATATATTACCTGTGAGTAAAGTAGGACTCTCCTCTTGATGACGAGATGTTAGAAAGATAAATTAGTCACATTCCTGCTGTGAGTGTTCAGATAATGAAGTTCATGTGAGGGACTCTTTCCTGATGGTATGTACCATCCTTAACTGTTAACTTGATTTCCATGAGATTCTCTAGAACAAGTAAACGTACTGTAGTTACAGATTTTAAAGTATACCCTACTTTGAAATGAAGCTAAATTCAACCAACTTAACATTTCTCACAGAGTACTTCCTTAACTCATTGTCAACAGGGCAGCAGCAGGAACAGGGAAGTGTTTCTCCTTAGTGGGTTCTGGTCTAACACGTTACTGTGGTCATCTGTGGTTCCATCTTCTCCAGTGTCAGGTGATTGTAGTTGAGGCTTAGAAGGGAATGTACTTGATTGGCATGTGGAGGAGATCATGGTGAAGTTACATTACAGCCATTATTGGTATTTAACCCCACTTGAAATTAAGCAATGAAGTGGCAAAATATTTAAGAAAGCCAAATGGTTAGAGGATTGAGACTTGGAATATTAATGGTGCTTTTGTTCTTCTTGATACCATGGAAGTCCCGGAAAATAACATTAGCTCTTTCAGAGTTACCCAGGTGGATGGATGAGGACTTACTCCAACAGGTTTCTTAGTTCTCTCAGAAAGTTAAGCGTCCTTACTAGAAAACCCATTTATCTCCCAGAGAGTTAAAGCTATCTTGCACTACACACAGAAATTTAAAGAAAGGGTATGTGCATGTATGTATATGTTATATATGCAAAATAATACTCCCTATTTCTGAAAATGTCATAGCAACATTCCACCCCTTACTATCTCCTCATTATTAAGACAATTAACCTGAAAGAAATGATTTTAGTAGAAACCTTAAGATTGATTGGAATAGCTTCTGTACATAGCTGTTCAGTAACTTCAAGAGTATTACTCTAATAGCCAAAATGACACAGTTACATTTAGTTTGATCACTTGTGGGTATTTTGCACTGTTCTGAGAGGCAGAGAACTTGGTCTTCAGAGTTCTGTTTGAGCTGGCTCTATGTCCATCAGTAGACTGCCTCAGTCTCCTCAATTGTAACTTAGGAACAATAGACCTATCTGAGTTGTGAGACTTCAGGGAGTAAAGGTATGTTAAACATACACACGGAGTCCCAGAACATATTAAATGGTATTTGTTAGCTGTTACTAACATCATTATTGGAAACTTTAATAAAATAGCCTTTGTCCCATCATTTATTGATACTGGCTATTCTTGGATAAAAAGTTACAACTTTATGCTTTTGTTTTAGATATATTAACTATTACCTTTTTCTCATTATTTTGTTTACATTTTGAAGGTTTCCCAATGAGTGGATCATGATGACCGTGTGGTAGGGACTTGCCATAGTATGGCTGCTTCCCGATCTACTCGTGTTACAAGATCAACAGTGGGGGTAAACGGCTTGGATGAATCTTTTTGTGGTAGAACTTTAAGGAATCGTAGCATTGCTCACCCAGAAGAAATCTCTTCTCATTCTCAAGTACGATCAAGATCACCAAAGAAGAGACCAGAGCCTGTGCCAATTCAGAAAGGAAATAATAACGGAAGAACTTCTGATATAAAACAGCAGAGTGCTCGAGAATCGTGGGTAAGCCCTAGGAAAAGAAGACTTTCTTCTTCGGAAAAGGATGACCTAGAAAGGCAGGCCCTAGAGAGTTGTGAGAGAAGGCAGACAGAGCCAGCACCGCCAGTCTTAAAGAACCTTAAACGCTGTCTTAGAGCTGAAGCCACAAACAGTGCAGAAGAAGATTCGCCTGTAAAACCAGACAAGGAGCCAGTAGAACACAGGAGGACAGTAGTGGACCATGATGCAGATTTTCAAGGGGCTAAACGAGCTTGTCGATGTCTTATATTGGATGATTGTGAGAAAAGGGAAGTTAAAAAGTTGAATATCAGTGAGGAAGGGCCACTTAATGCTGCAGTAGTAGAAGAAATCTCAGGCTATTTGACTGTCAATGGTGTTGATGACAGTGACTCAGCTGTTATAAACTGTGATGACTGTCAGCCTGACGGGAACACTAAACAAAATAACCCTGGTTCCTGTGTGCTGCGGGAAGAATCAGTAGCTGGAGATGGGGATTCGGAAACCCAGACTTCAGTGTTCTGTGGGAGTAGGAAGGAGGACAGTTGTATAGACCATTTCGTGCCTTGCACAAAGTCAGATGTGCAGGTCAAGTTGGAGGACCACAAGCTAGTTACTGCCTGCCTGCCTGTGGACCGACGTAATCGGCTGACTGCCGAGTCAGCTTCAGGCCTTGTTTCTGACATTCAGTCATCCTTAAGAGATTCCGAGGAAGAAGTAGATGTGGTGGGAGATAGCAGTGCCTCCAAAGAGCAGTGTAATGAGAACAGCAGTAACCCTCTGGACACGGGTTCTGAACATATGCCAGTCTCTGGAGAGCCAGAACTGTCCTCTATCCTAGACTGTGTTTCAGCTCAGATGACATCTTTATCAGAACCTCAAGAGCATCGATACACCCTGAGAACCTCACCTCGAAGGGCGGCCCTGACCAGAGGTAGTCCCACTAAAAACACATCTCCTTACAGAGAAAATGGACAACTTGAGGAGAATAATCTCAGTCCCAATGAAACAAACACAACCGTTAGTGATAATGTAAGTGAGTCTCCCAGAAATCCTGTTGAAATTTCTCAAGATGAAAAGGTTCCATGTTGTGACTCTGAAAACTATGGAAGTGAAGGACTAAGTAAGCCACCCTCAGAGGCCAGAATGAATACTGGACATTTGCCATCTGCCAAAGAGAGTGCCAGTCAGCACACTGCGGAAGAGGAAGATGATGACCCTGATGTTTATTACTTTGAATCAGATCATGTGGCACTGAAACACAACAAAGAGTATGTGTAACTATGGTAACCATGAGTTCTGCTTTGCTTATCACTTCCCAGGGTTTCAGTGTTTCTTAATGTCTGTACTTAATGCTTTTATTACAGATGAAGTTAACACTTTAGCAGTAAGTTTAGATTTAACATACATTTCTTAACGCAAGCTAAGAGACTTGACGTTTTGATGTTGAACTTTATTACTCGTGTCTGGTAGTTGAAATCTTCTAGTGCTGGTGTCCCACGTGTCTAAATGAGAAAGGACTAAGAAAGGAGGCGTGGGTGGTGTCTCAAAGAGGTCAGTGTGAATGGGAGGGGTGACACCAGTGTTTTCATGCTGTGCCATCGCAGCCCACTCTGGCACATGCTTGTAGAGCGTTGTAAGGTCTGCCTTTCCAATACGGGTCAAATGAATGATGAGCATGGAGCTGTCACCCAGCCACTGGGAACCTAGCAGACTAGAAATTGTTTACACTTAATTGCCCCTCAAAGTTTGTTTGTTTGTTTGGAGACAGGGTTTCTCTGTATAGCTGGAACTCACTCTGTAGACCAGGCTGGCCTTGAACTCAAAAATCTGCCTGCCTTTGCCTTCCAAGTGCTGGGATTAAAAAGGCATGTGCTACCACTGCCCAGCTAAATTTTTGATTTAAGAATGTTCTTGATCCATCATCTTTGCAGTTTAGAGAAATAGATAGTGCTGTTGACATTGTGAGAGTAATACTATTTTTCCTAAGCCCTTATTACAAAAGTTTTTTTTGCAAATAATCATGTGTCCAAAATTGTCTACAGCTTTGCTCACTTTAAAGTATTCTGGAGAGTAACACAAATGAATCAGAGCTAACTGTTTAAATAATTCACGAAGGAACTAAAAAGTGTTCATCAAAACTCTTTTTTTGTTGTTTTGTTTTTTCGAGACAGAGTTTCTGTGTAGCCTTGGCTGTTCTGGAACTCATTCTATAGTCCAGACTAGCTTCGAATTCAGAAATCTACCTCCTGAGTACTAGGATTAAAGGTGTATACCACTATGCCTGGCTCATCAAAACTTATTTTAATGAATGACAATGACAAATGTAAATTAATTCCTCTTGTAGGTCAGCTTTTCAGCTACTATCACAAAGTCAGATGATATTGGTTGTACAAAATAGATTTGAGGAATATTTCTAACGTTTTTGCAGCCGGTGCCTGATGCAGTGCCATATCCGGGCTGTGGGACACCATCTTCTGCTGCGTTTGTTAGATGATCAGGACCGTAATGTGGCAGTGCTGCGGGCTTCCGTCATATGTCTCCTTTCTGGGGAAAACGTTTTTTTTCTGCGTTCTTTTAAAATTGTATTTTAATACTGTGTTTTAAGAAAGAATTTTCCCTGCATGTTTTACAGTTCTTAGGCTGTGAGTCTAATATACTTGAGACCAGTTTGAGGCAGAAAAATATAATTGCATAAAAGGAAAAATTTCAGGGAGGAGTAAGATGAACTGGTGCACAGTGCCAAACCAACAGTGTCCCAGGGTGAGAGGCGAAGGCAGGAGGGTGGTCTGGGTCACATGAGGAAAACCCAGTAAACCCAAACAGATCAACAAAAACAAATGTTTTCCCTTTGTATATAATCTTTTTTTTTTTTTTTAAGTTTTTATTTGCAGGAACAAGGAAGATGTATGTTTTAGAGGAATAACTAAAACCTCAAAAAGTATGATATCTTGCTTTCTTAGTGTTGGAATGGGAGTGCTTGTGTCGTTCAGGTTGGCGTAGAATTGTGAATGAGAGTGATCTACGTTTTAGCTTCCTGAGAATGAGGGACTTCGAGCTTTTGTGACCGTGGCCATCTCCAGTATAAACAAACATGAATTTTTTTAGAATTTATTTCTTCTTAACTGAGAGCCTGGCAAGTGCGAGGCATACATTGAGCTTCTGAGCCACCCTTGTTCTAGGAAATGATACTTCAGTAGGCTTATTTCCCTTTGATTTCTGTTGTCTTTGTTATGGACAAAGTTTACACTGGCTATTGATTCTGGAAAACAGTAATTCATACTCCTGTTACTTGTAAAAATGACTCTCATTGTGACTAAGAAAAACAATACTCCCATAAAATAACTACCCAGGTAGTGTTTGTAATTGTGTGGCCATCAGTGGATGAGAACAGTGGGGGCGTGGACTCCTGTGGAGTTGGGGTGCTGTCTGCTGTTACGACAGTGCTTACTTCTGATGGTCAGAGCGTCTGCGTGAGAGAAAGCACTAGCTTTGCTCCCCTACCTTCTGCTTTATCCTGAGTCTTTGAAGAAGGCGCTTACTTCTGGGTTTTACTTCTTTTTGTTTTCTGCTTGCATTACTAGGGAGCAAAACAAGAGTGTACATGTGTTAGGCAGGTGTTCAACCACTACTCTTCTGAGATGGGAAGGGATTATCATACTTAGCATCTTGGTTCCAAGTAATTAAAAAAAAACAATACTCGATCATGTTGGATGTAAATTCTTTAATAAAGTCTCTTTTCCTCCATGTTACTATTTTCATGTTTTTTATCCACGTTAGAGATGATTGGCTTTTATAAAACAAAACTAAAAAATAAATTAAGTGATTATTTAAAAATAGTGTTATAGCTGTCTAGTGCTTTCAAATGTTATGGAAATGTAAAATACTTTGAAAGGTATTGGTGGATTGTACACAGTATCTTGTATGCTAGAAAAGTCTAGCTTGTTGCCTTTAAAACTGGAAATTTAGCATTGCCTACAACATTTTATGAATACTCTTCTAGAAGGAAACAAGTCATATTTCCTGATGCCAGTTAAAGCAGGTTAGTATAGTCGGGCGCCATGGTGCACAAATACATCTCTACAAACCCCATCTCAAAGTTTTAGTAGAAAATGCTGTGGTTGCCATAATGCTGTTAAGTTGGGAGGCTCTGACTCTACCTGTGCTAGTTGAACCTTTCCTCTAAGCTAACAGTAATGATTTAATTGGCAGCCTTCACCTTGTCTGTTTATCTATCTGTTTAAAAGAGTATCACGTATAAGATGCTATTTTAGAGTCTTAGCTTTAGACCTGGTTCTTCACAAGTTAGGTGACGGCACAGAGAAATGAGTCTGAGTATTTGGGGTACGTAGCCATGGCTCACATTGTACTTTTATAGAGAACTAACTGCACTTGCTCACTGATTAGGGGCTAGAAAATATGTTCTTCTTGTGAGATTCTTGTTCATAGTCATATTAATAGATGCTCTCAGGTTTGGCAAAGGGCCCAAGGCAACACTTTCTGAAAAGTTGCTGGCCTGACTGCCTGAGATTACTTGTCTAACTGGCTACTCTTCCTGATAAGCCTTTGAGGTTCTTGATCTCAGAGTCAGATGAGGATTTTAAGCCCTGGGCCTGCATATTTAGTACTGCTTTTCCATTTCAAGAGGTAATCACACAAAGGGAACTTTTTTAAGTGTATATGTCAAAGACAGTTATTAAGTAGGTGTATTATTACACAGGCAGCACAACAGAGGCTCATCACCAGGGTCAGAGGTCTAACGCAGTGATAGCACACATTGGAAGTGTGTCTGAAACCCCAGGTTTCATTCTTCATACTATACTGCTGCAAACATAAAAGGCATCAGGAGTTAATGGTAGAAATGGGGTTATACCTTGGCCTTTTTTTTTTTTTAAAGTAGGGACTTTTTGTTTTGTTTTTACTTTCTTGAGACACGGTCTCTTGTAGCCCAGGCTGGCCTCTAGCTTGTGATGTTGCTGAAGGTAACCTTGAACTGACCATCCTCCTTTTTCCTCTCTGGGGTTATAAGAGTGTCATCTACGACTGGACCCAGTCTTCTGTCTTCTAATTGGTAATCTGAGCCATGCCTAATTACTTTATGCAATGATGACTTAGGTTTTTAGGTTGAAAACCTTGTAGAGCAGATCTTTGGTTTTTCATTTGTTTGTTTTTTTTTAAATCTGACTATAGTTATAGACCGTGTTTTATCTGTCAGGATCATCTTAGATAAGTAAGCACCCATCCCTGGTTAACTTAATTACTTTCATGTTTTTGTTGTTGTTTAAAGAATATAATCATAGTATGTGTGTAAAGAACAAATGGCTTCAAATGGAGGATTTGGTTTAAGAATATTCTGAGTGTTGAGAATGCAGTGGGAAGAAAATGCTTGGTGCTTGTCAGCTCATGGAAAGAGCTGTAGAACCAACCAAACTTGTCCCAGACAGTGTGTAGATTAATGAGACGAACAAAAGCTGTCTTAAGTATTACTGTTGTCAGAGAGTAAGTCATTGACTAATCAAAACGTAATGAATTGTTGCCAACTTAAAAATACTGTTTTATTATGTATGTGGGTGTTTTGCCTGTGCATAAGTCTGTGCACCACATAGGTGCAGCCTGGTACCTGCGGAGGCCAGGAGAGGGTGGCTGGGCCCTTTGTACTGGAGTTTCAGATGGTTCTGAGCCACCATGTAGGTGCGAGAACCCTGCACCCCAGAGTACTRAAAACCCTGGAAGTAGCAGCTGGTGTTCTTAACAACCGTGCCAGCTCCAGCCCTTTTGCCAAAAATCGGAAATTTTCAAAAAATGCAAGATGATTTTAAATGATTCTTTGCACTCATCTTAAGCACATGAATATAGTTTTAACATTGTTGATTTATGCTTATCCCTTGCAGAGGTGGTGGAGTGATACTCGTGATACCAGTATCATAACATGTCTAATTTTTCATGTTGGATGACCATGACTTTCATATTCCAATAGTTTTCACTTCTACCTGTGTTCTTTGGCARTGCTGTGGCTTAGAATTTTCTTTCATTTTTGTTGAGTTTCCCTTCTTGGTCAGTATAAAGGATGCCTACTCATAGATCCTTTTTTAGTCCACATTAGTAAAGAATTCTTTCTAGAAGGCAGGACTTGGAGAAACAGTCCTTGACCGTAGTGGTGTTACACCCATTGGACACCGCTGGATCCAGAAAGACTCCAAATGGGTGGCCATAAACAGATGCATATGGCAGACTGGGAACGCTAAGGCACTGGCGTCTGGGTACGCACCACTGTAGTCGTGGATTGTTCTGGCTGGTTGGGACATGTGTAATTTTTGCTTTGTGAACACTTAATTGTTTTGTGTGTAGCACCATGGTAGTTATTTGCTTGGTCTGTAGAATCTCCTGTTAGGTTTGTGTAGCTTTGTTTCCACCTAGAGGCTCCATGTACATTCAGGTTTTTTCTGTGAGTTCTTCCTCTTTGGTGTTGTGTCCTACATATTCTCTCTCCTCGGCTTCCCCAAGCTGTTTTCTGAGTCTCTGTTGAGAAGAACATTTTTTTGTTTAATAAACTGGTAGTTCTTCCTAGTAGGGACTTTCCTCATTGGTTTGTCCTCTTGCATACATCTCGGTTTTGCATTGTCCATTACCCAAGGTCTGAAAAAAGTTACTCCTTCTCCATCACAAGAGTTATTAGTCAGTGTCAGTTATTCTGCCATGGCTGTAAATAGATGCATCTGACTTTGCAGATCTACCAGTTTGTGTGAGCCTGAATGAGTTTATTATGTTGATAAGCGGTTGTAAGATTACTGATGTGGGTGCTAGAAATTTAACTCAGGTCTTCTGCAAGAGCAAAGAGTGTTCCTAATT
Organism: Apodemus speciosus; assembly: GCA_002335545.1. Taxonomy (NCBI): domain Eukaryota; kingdom Metazoa; phylum Chordata; class Mammalia; order Rodentia; family Muridae; genus Apodemus; species Apodemus speciosus. The sequence goes on from BDUI01001316.1 coordinate 88,931, forward strand.
GCTGAGGTATCTCTCCAGCCCTTCATGTGGCTTAATTTTATTTTTAAAGATTTGGACACTTGATTTACTTCATATATGAGTGTTTGCCTGCATGTTTGTTGTGAGCCAGCTTCCTTTTCAAGAGCATCAAGTGCTTTTAGCTGAGGAGCCATCTCTTTAGCCTCGTGTTGTATTGTGATTACTTCATCCCTCCCTCTTCCCCTCTTTCATTCGATCTTTTCCTTTTTTTCTCCATCCTTTTTTTTTAATTTTTAATTTTTTATTTATTTTGAGAAAGGATTTCTTTGTGTGTGTAGACAAGGCTGGCCTTGAACTTCTAGAGATCCACCTGTTTCTACCATTCAAGTGCTGTGGGATTAAAGGCATAAGCCACCACCATTGGCTTGCTTGCTTGCTTGCACATTCTCGTTCTCTCTCTCTCTCTCTCTCTCTCTTTAACTGACTGTCTTGGGGCTTTTGTTTCTTTTTTATTAACATGTGATAAGTGAACATATTTCTGNGTTTTTTTAAAGACAGGGTCACTGTGTAGCCCTGGCTATCTTGGAAATCACTATGTAGACTAGACTGGCCTTCAACTCACAGAAATCCTGCCTCTGGTGAGATTAAAGGCATGGGTTGTCATGCCTAGCTTGACTTAATTTTAATGTACACTTGGGAGTATTTACTCTTTAACAATACCCCTTCTACCTGCTGGTTGACTATTTGGAAATATTAATTATCACTATTTCAGATACCGAGGGTTGGACTCGGGCTCTACTATTAAACTTTTACCTCCAGTCCTGGAAATTAGTTTTTTTATTTATATTCTTTGACATTAATGAAAATTGGAATAATAGGAATTATAGTTGAAGAATAAAATTAGCTATTACTTGAAATATGTTGTTAGATATTGCAGTGATTAGAGCAGTAATTAAAATTAGATTACTGGTTGACAAAGTTCACGAAGATCAGCAAGAGTAAGTGACATACAAGAAGAGAAAAAATGGTACTAGGTTTGAAAAAGTAATGCTGAGAGATTAAGTGTGTGACACCTGGATTTTTCCTCGTTTTTCTTACTGCACGACTTTTGCTGGACTGTGTCTACTGTGTACTGTGTTGAGAAAAGCATGGGAGTGTGCCCCTTTGTAATGTCAGTACTAGCACCCCCTAATTTCTAATAAATGGCCTTGAATTATTTTATCTTTTTGTGTATGTGGATACTTTGTCTGTATATATATCTTTGCATCATGTGTGTCCAGTGCTGCTGGAGATAGTAAGAGGGTATCAAGATCCCCCTAAACCAGAGATAGAGACGGTTCTGAGCCACCATGTGGGAGCTAGGGACCAAACTTAGAGCCACTGAAAGAACAGCTTGTGCTCATTCTTACCCATTGCTCCAGCGTTCTTCTTAATACAGTTAACCAGTGGGTATGCGGTGCTTGCCCTTCACTCCAGCCCTTGGGAGCAGAGCTGGCAGATCTCTCGAGTTTGCTGCCAGCCTACATAGTTGCAGAACAGGCAGAGCTATGTAGTGAGGCGCTGTGCTGGAAATTAAAATTTTTTAGAAATTAACTGGGATAGCTCACAGTTGTTTTCTCTAATACCTTTTGCCATTTAAGTTAGAATTTTTTGATTCACCTTTTATTTTGCTCTTTTTTACATTTCCTACACAATTGTTCTTCAGATCTGTAGTATACTACCAGATTCGTAAAATACATAGCATATATTCTTAGAAAGTTTCATGGTCATAGTCTATTGGTACAAGGGTATGAAATGAGATAATCAAACTGATTATAGTTAAAATGAAGTGTCTTTCCTTCTGGTTAACACATGATTGTACATTTTACAAATTTATTGTGATACTCAAAAAATGTATACATATATAAAGGTCAGATTAAGAAAATTGTTGGCCGGGCAGTGGTGGTGCACGCCTGTAATCCCAGCACTTGGGAGGCAGAGGCAGGCGGATTTCTGAGTTCAAGGCCAGCCTGGTCTACAGAGT
>BDUI01001316.1:94241-119073 GCA_002335545.1 Apodemus speciosus
AAGGAAGGAAGGAAGGAAGGAAGGAAGAAAAGTGCAGTACTAGGAATCGTGAGCATAGTAATTAGGACAGAGCAGGTCATACAACTCCATTTATGGGTATTAGCTAGAACCGGCGAATTTAATGAGAGTAAAGCAGATTGTTTCAGGGACTGGGCAGCAGGGCAGTGAGAACTGATTGTTGGAATGTTTGGGGACCTGGGTCATGATGGGTTAGTGTAAAATCATGATGGAGTTGTGTACTTAATTACCTGGTAAAGGGTTATACATGTTACTGTAAAAATGCCTAAAATATATAGCAGATTATGATCATGTGATATATTGGAGATACTCTCCTGGGAAACATGAAGAAAGAATTATGATTTACTTTTTTGTGTGTTGAGTTTTATTCTTGCTTATAATATGTGTAAGTACAGTAGAGTGGTTTACAGTAAGATATGTTGGGAGCATACCTTTCATGATGCCAGCGTTTAGAGCAAAATATAGAATCTTATTTTTAACAAAGAAAAGCTAATCATTGGTGTTTTTTTCCCTTAATAGGGGAAAAATTTAAAGATAATAGCAGAATTTGTTGAGATAGGTTTTATATATGTGTGTGTGTGTGTGTGTGTATGTATGTATGTATGTATGTATGTATGTATGTATGTTAAGATAGCCTGCCAGCATTAGGCCTCCACGAGCTGGCATCCAGCAGTCTTGAAAACAACTTAGGCTGTCTTTAGTCAAATAATGTGATAAACTAAAATATCTGAAATATGATTTTTTGTTCATTTAAATAGAGCACCAAAGTGGTCTTAGGAATTACATACTTGTGAGTTCTTTATTGTAAAAGTATTATAATTTTAGTAATAATGTTAAAAAACAAACACTGGGTGTTTAGAAGAAAAATGGGTGTTTGGGGGAGTAAAAACCAGTCCATGACTTCTGCCAGGGCGGTGACGGGACTGTGACCTGTTGAAGAGCATTTCCACCCTAGAGAGAGTCCTGCTCCTCCATGAAGCCCGCGGAGTTCTCGGAGCTATGTTAGCAGCTTAGGAGGGACTTTGGCAAGCACAGTTTTCAGTTTGCAGATGAATCAGGAATGTACTGCCGAGTTCCCGAAGCCCTGTACCTCTGCTGAACATCTTAGGTTAGAATAGGACCTTTGTTACAATTTTGAACTAATGATGCATTGTTAGTAATCTTTTCTAGGAGTTCCTTAATTTTTAGGCACAATTTTCATTCCCAGGTATATGGGAATACTCAAGAATAGTGTTGGTAATCTCTAAAGCACAAATTTATTTAGCAGAAATTCTTAGTCCTCTGTACTGTGAATAAAAACCTATTAAGTAACTTTGTAAAAATTAATTTAGCATTTTATATTCCCCTATATTTTATAAAAACATTTTTCTCACTAGATTAAAATATGACAACTTTATAATGTTGGTATCGTGGGGATTTTATTTTCATTTTTCATACTTCTGTTCTGAGTTTGTGTCTTATTATTAGAAAACACTTTAATAGCGTAACAGAAATCAGTACCCTTCCTCTGTGGTACTGGGGTTTGAACCAAGGGTCTTGCGCCATGTAAATGTTCTACTTCTGAGCGGCCCTCGGTTCCCAGCTTACCCTTCAGTGGCAGCTTCTCTCTAGCTCTAATACTCTGTGGTTGTTTGGTAGTGGTGGCTGCTGCTTTGTTATATTTGCCAACATTTTCCTCTTAGCGGGCAGTGTGCAGTTCCTTTCTCGCATTGTATGTGTCCTGGCAGATTCATTCCAGAAGCTTGCTGTGTTAAATCGAGGTGTGTTTAAATCTTATTTGATGGCATGTGTTCGAAAACTGCCTGCGTCCTTCCACAAGATGTTGCTTTATCACCAGGCTAGCCTTGAATTTGCCCTCTAGCCTGGGCTGCCCTCAGGCTTGTAATCCTTCTGCAGAATACTTTTAAGTAAGTGCGGGTGTCATTGATAAATAGGTGTTTAGAAGAAGATAAGAGCTTAGTTAAGATAATTTACTGTAGAGCAACTTGGAGAACTGGCTAGAAAATGTGTCATATAGTTGATAACACTTAAGGACTTTAACTGTTTTATATTTTGACATATTCTGACTGAGGGTCTTTGAAGACAAGGTATTCAAATGGATTATAAGGTCAGCTGGAAGAGATTCTAGTTGTTTTGTTTTCCTCTATTTACTTTTGCCTTTTGAAACAGGGTCTCACTGTGTAGCCCAGGTTGGCTTCCAAATCATRGTCTTGTCTCGGCCTTCCAAGTGCTATGATGTCTTCAAACCCTCTTGCTGCTTAAAAAAGTTTTTATTACATGTATTTGTGTATGTTTCTACATGTTTATGGATGCACATGCCTTGGTGTAGGTGTGGAGGTCAGAGGTCACCCTGTGGAGGTCCATTCTCCCCTTCTACCATGTGGGCCCAGGGAGAGACCTAGTTCCTCAGGTTTGGGGGCTGGCAGCTTTACTGAGTCATCCGTCCCTCAGTGCCCGCCTTTTAAGAGGACTGCCATTGCAGTGTGGCCTGAGTGTCAGCAAGCCTACTCCATGGTTAGGATTGAAACTACAGTTGAGCAAGTCAGAACAGCCTGCATCTTCAAAGACCACTCAGCTTTCTGGAAAAGGGAGTCATCGTGTGTTTGGTTACAGAGTAGCTACATGTCTTAATGATTTACTGTAGGCAAAATGTGCTAACTGTAACTCAGAATTAATGAGAGATCTTCAGGCTCTTTACGTGATTTGTATAAGAGCATACTATAAACAATTGTTGTGGTGGTTTTGTTTGTTTTTGTTTTGTCTTTTAGCATACATAAAAGAAAAAAGAAGCCAAGGTATGAAAAATACAATTTCTTAAAGGTTTTCTTCTTTTTTTTAAATTTTATTTTGTATTTTATGTATATTGGGTGTTTTGCCTACATGCCTGGTGCTTACGGAGGCCAGAAGAGGGGGGTCACATGCCTTGGAAGTGGAGTTACAGATGGTTGTGGGCCACCATATGGTCCTGGGGGCCCAACCCAGGCCCTCTGCAAGAGTAACAAGTGCTTTAAACTGCTGGCCCCTCTCTCCACCCCTTTAAACTTATCTTTTATTGCGTGCGTGCGTGCGTGCGTGCGTGCGTGCGTGCGTGCGTGCGTGCTTGCGTGCGTGCGTGCGTGTGTGTGTGTGTGTGTGTGTGTGTGTGTGTGTGTTGTCTTGCAGTTTTTAACTGCAATATGATGAAGCAAAGTTCTTTCCTGGTTTCCTCTTTTGGTGTATAACTGATGCTTGTATGTAGTTGGATGTACGTTTCTCTCCCTAAATTTGAGGAGTTTTGAATGATAATTTTACTAAATTAGGCTGTATCTTGATTCTCTTCATCTTTGGTACGCATGGTCACTTGAGTTTCACTGCCTTGAATACTGTGGTTGTGATTGGTTTTCAAGGTGCCACCTTGGGGGAACACGGCTGTCTTATGCACTGCCACTCTTCTGCCTTTTGATACTTCCTGTGGAGTTTGATTGACTGAGGTTTTCACTTACCAGATCTTCTCCCTGCTAGACTCTGTTTCCTAGATTTCTCATTTTTCAAGTCATTGATCTCATATTACATTAGATTTTGGAATTGACATTTTAGCATCCTTTTAATTGAGTTATTGAATAGATGTGAATTTAGAAGAATAATTTTTGCTTTGCTTTTTCATATTTCTTGTGGATTTTAGTAGTAAATATGCACCTGCCGGCATGTGTGTAGTGAACAGTCTTTTCCTGAAGGTTCATTCAGTACCAGTTAATGCTTAGGAAGGAAAAAAACACAAAACCCCAAATAATAATAATAATAATAATAATAATAATAATAATAATAATAATAATAATAATAATACAACCAAAGCAGCAGCACAAACCAGGTATGTATGGTTACAGTGAAAATCAGTTAAGAGCAGTGCAGACGCTTCCAATAATTACAGGAAAGCAAGGGCAAGCATAAGTAAATAGACTCAAGTGTAAGCTTTATGGAGGTAAAAATGATAGAATAAAGGGAGCAGAGAAAGGGAGGAAAAGGAGAAAGAAGAAGAAATGATGGAGAATTTTCAGGAGAAAAAAATTGGTTCAAATCTAGTTAGAAAACCAAATGTAAACAAATGTAGATAAAATGGGAATTTTAAAAAAAATCTTTACTAAAAGGCAGACGTCAGGATCCGGACACAGCTCTCCTTGTGCCGACCGCACCTGTAATGGCAGAGCTGGAGAGTGCAGCGGCTTCCCCTGGACTCCCAGAGCCCTGCCTGTACTGGAGCTGTGCTCCTCATCTGCTTAGCCCCTCCACCACACTGGGAGCACTCCCGTCCTCCATCTGCTGTCTCCTCTTTATTCATCTGGTGTAGAAACCCAGATTGAACCAGGGACCTTCCGGCTAACTATCATTTTGAAGAATCAGACCAGCTTGGCAGATTGTCTTAAAGCTAGATTTTTTAAAAACGGGTTTCTGCATTTATTTTTAAAGATTAAAAATGTCTAAATGTGCCGGGCGGTGGGGGCACACGCCTGTAATCCCGGCACTCTTGGAGGCAGAGGCAGGCGGATTTCTGAGTTCGAGGCTAGCCTGGTCTACAGAGTGAGTTACAGGACAGTCAGGGCTACACAGAGAAACCCTGTCTTGAAAAAACCAAATCCAAAAAACAACAACAACAACAAAAAAAAAGTCTAAATGTGCTCTTAAGAATTCTCTCTAACCATAGAAATGGAAGCTTGGCCCCTAGAAAAAGATGGTGGTGCACTGAAAAGTAAAGTTTTCCATCTTCCTCCTCCTGGTTTTCTTTTTCCCTCCTCTGTTGATGGCTGTACTTGCAAATACTAGAAAATGGACAGTAAAGTCTTTTAGACATAATAAATGTTTATGTTCATTAAAGTCAGTAAAACTTGGCCAGAAAGGTGAAAATAACTTACGTATAGGTACTGTAGTCAGACACCATCTCCTAGCCTGAAAGCTGAATGTCTGTATGTCAAGGTAATAAAGAAAGTAAAATAGAGAACTCTTTGCTGCAGTTAAACTCACTGTAGCATCTTGTAAGGACCAGGCTGGCAGTTCTTACAGAGTCAGGACCCAGTAGTCCTGTTGGAAAGCCGTCACTTCACATCACGCAGGAAGCATGTGTCATCTTCACAAGCAGAACCAGAACCAGAGTGGAAGTGCTTTGTTGGTTTTATGGAGTTTTAGGATTTTTTTCATTTTATTGTTGTATTTGGATTTTTTTTCTTTTTAATATTTGGATGAATATCTGTAATGAGTTGATACTATTCTAACATCTTCTATTTGAGACAGGGGTTTGCTTTTGTAGTATGCCTTKAATAATGAATGATACCTATTTTAAATTTATGAAATTTAAAATATAGCAGTGTCTGACATATAATATACAAAACAAATGTTAGGCCTTTTGTTGTGGTGTTTTCAGATATACCGTGTCCTCAGATTTCTCATCCGTCTGCTGTGAATGTTTGACTTAGGTATAATATATCATATTTTGCCTTGTTAGCTGCCTCTTTTTTTTTTTTTTTTTTTTTTTTTTTTTCTTTTTTTTTGTTTTTTTCGAGACAGGGTTTCTCTGTGTTGCCCTGGCTGTCCTGGAACTCACTTTGTAGACCAGGCTGGCCTCGAACTCAGAGATTCACCTGCCTCTGCTAGAGAGTGCCTTGCTTTCTTAGCACACAGTGGTTGTGTTAATGAAGACCTGAGTCTTAGCTTGTGTTCATTGGTGAACCCTTCCTTGTTCCGTTTGCTTTTCAATGTGGAGAGAGCTTAGGTGGGACTGAAGATATATTTGTATATGTCAGACCATGGTGTTCAGTTTTTAATGATTCTTTTCATATCTACCTAGGGAAAGACTGGCAAAATCTCCCGACTAATGGGAAATAATTTAAATTGGGGTGGAAGACTTGAATTCACTCTTCTTGTACAGGTTTTCATTATTTCATTGTAGACCTTACGCCTTCTAGTCCTTCTGTCAGATTTAAGCAAAACTAGAGGTGACAAGCTATGCTTTCATTGCCCTCTCCCAGACGGCGTCTCTGTGGCCTACGCTGGCCTCAGTTGACTGTGTATGTGACCCATGTGATTTTATGTTAATACTCAATACGTCACCAACCTTAGTGTACAAAGATTGACAGAATTAAGATGTTTTTATGTTAATACTCAATATGTCGTCAACCTTAGTTTACAAAGATTGACAGAATTAAGATGTTTTAAGCATCACCTTTGTGCTAAATCTCATAGATGCATTGTTTCACCTTAGATATTTCTGCTGCTTTGCTGGCTTCTAACTTATAAGACTTATTCTGCTTCTGATTGGGCAAAACATCAGGCAGTTATTTATTCAATAAATTTATTGAGTATCTATATGCTGGGAAGTATGATAACTTGACTTTAAAAAAAAAGCAAGGAAAACAGATGTATTTTTCATAATGGAGTTGTAGTGTTGTAGTCTGGTGAGAAACAATGTATTTGGACCATAAAGAAAACCACTCCGTTGATACTTTCAGAACATAGCTTCTTCTTATGCAGTGACTTTTCAGATTATTTCTGTGAGAAGTACATGAGCACTCAAGGCTTTGGGGTTCTTAGATTTTTGTGTATTTATATGTAAACCAGGTATTCCAGACTCAGGACAGAGTTACCCAAGAGACACTGAGTGACGATGAGCTCATGAGTGTCTCCACTGTAGTGAGATTCCAGGATGATGTACGTGGATGCAGCTATGTGCTCGCTGTCTAGAGCAAACCTCTGCGGGTAGGGAAACAATGCCTCCCGCTTTTCTCTTGGAACTGAACATTTGCTCTTATCTTGAATGCTGGAAAAATAGTGAGGTTTGTGATAGAAAGTGAAGGTTCATATGTGGGAGAAGTAGATAACAGCGGGTGAGAGCTGTGTGACCTACTGCCATGTCGGTCGGACTATGCATGCTGTCTTGTGGCGTGGGGAGGAAGGTGTGCCTTAGGTGTTCCCTTCCCACATTAGTATAACCAGAAAGTAGGATTTGGTGACTCCTCTTTGTGTGAAATTATGGAATTTTAGTTTTTTTATTAAGAAGCTTCTTAAAGCTTTGGTTGCTGAAACATCAAAATATTTGTTTTCTGAACTTGCTCAGGGTTCAAGAATTAGAAGCTTTAAGGTGGGAAAGAAGGCTTTGCTTTCTCTAACTAATGTTTTCTGACTAGGTACTTCGTAACTCAGGAAGACCTCATTTATTCCCAGTAATATGTTTTACTAAACTCTCTCAGGTAACTCTAAAAAGACTGTGTGACTTAATACATAGTAGATGATGACTTGAACCAAGTTTTATTGTCGTTAGTAGAGAACTTTAAGTGAGAGTCCTTTCTTTGTCTCTAGCTATCAGAGACTGCTACAGACCATTGCTGTACTTGAGGCTCAGCGATCTCAAGCAGTGCAAGACCTGGAGAGTTTAGGCAAACACCAGAGAGAAGCTCTAAAAAATCCTATTGGATTTGTGGAAAAACTTCAGAAGAAGGTACAAGAAAATGTACTTTTTGGTGCTTTTAAAGATTATGGCATATTTGGTAATTTAAACTAATTATGCTTTTTAAAAATGAGTCTATGCCTTAAGAATATTTAATTCTACAATCTGCTTCAGGTTAGCCATATTACTAAAAGCAGCATTGTCTTCTTCCCCGTGTAATGCACAGCGACATCTGCCCAATGAAGAGAGCTAAGCTTTCATTGACTGTTTGGCAAGAGCGGTTTTGCTGATTCTCTATCTGTTCCCACCCTTTAACCCTCTGAGGCCTGGCACTGGGGGTTTATTAGTTAATAACTGCCTTTGTTTGAGTTGCCTTTGCTACTGAGTAAAATAAGCAGATGTTTATAGATCAACACAAACATTTATTTTAAACATATTTAAGGTTATGATAACCAAGCCTATGAAGAGAAACTGAATTTCATTTAATTTTGTAAAAGACTTTTTTTTCTTAGTGTGAAACTGTTTTCTCTCTTCTTTTGAAACTTTAATGTTTAACAGTGAGCCATTCACTCTTAAGTGCTTCAAAGTAGGGAGCCCCTAATTGATTAGTATGTAAACAGACAAAAGTACACTGTGTGTGTGTGTGTGAGGCTGTCACTGGGCCTCACTCAGTGTGTTTGAAAGGCTCAATATCAGCATTGTGTGAAAACATACAAAGCCAAATAAATCTGTGTACCTCTGTGTACAATGTAACTGTGAGATGTCATTTGGTTAATCAGCACATTATTCCTTTCCCTGGTTTCAGAAAACACTGCATTTCATAATATATATATATATATCATCTATATATTGGCTTGTTAAAAACAGGCTTTTAGAGCTGTTAAAATAGAGTTACCCTTGGAACAGTGTGGTGGTACAAATTTAGAATCCCATCATTTACCTGAAGCAGGAAGATCAGGAGTTGAAGGTCATCCTCACCTACCAATTAGGTCATCCTGGGCTGTAAGAGATACATTCAAGAAACAAGACAATACAACCCTAAGCAAGAGCGGTTTTGCTGATTCTGTATCTGTTCCCACAAAACCTAAAGCAACAAAAACCTAAAACCCAATAATTAATACATGAAAATAAAAAAAAAAAAACCAACTCCATCTTATTATAAACAGTTTGAGCACAAAGATGTTCTTAAAATGGCAAGTTTTTGCAGGTTAAATTAAAACTGTTAGAGAAATAAGTAAGATTGTATTAACTTTAATCTTGGTTTATTTGTGTTCTGGTAAGCAAAAACATGCATTTAGGCATAGTTACTAGATTTATATGCAGTTAGCTATTTGCTTGTTTTTCATTTCTAGGTTTAATTTAGAAATGTTTTAAATTCAGAAAGAGATGTGTTATTGAATATCTTAGTTTTACAAAGAAAGATAAACAGGTGTGTATTAAAATCCACCTACTCAGTTTGGAGCAAGAGATGTAACTGTGGTGGTGCTATTTGCATGTTTGTACAAGGCCCCGAATTTGATTCCTGGCACTGCAAGAAAGAAAAAGTTGTCATAGTTCTATGGGGCAAGGGTGAATAGACCGCAGCCCGAGGCTAGTGTCACATTTTGTGCCTCTCATTTGTTGTATGTGGCACACTTGCTGTGCTTGTTCTTAGAGCTGATGTGGTGTTTATGTATAAAGTTGCTACTGCTGCAGTATGTGTCTCTTCATAGTATATTGCTAATATGTCGTATTTAGCACCCTATGAATAGTATTTACAATGTACCTACTACATTTTAATTTTACCTATTCTTGAGTTAAATGTATGTTGTCATCTGATATTTTATTTATTTATTTATTTATTTATTTTTGTCTTTTTTTTTTTTTTTTTTTTTTKTCCCAGGCTGATATAGGGCTTCCATACCCACAGAGAGTTGTTCAGTTACCTGAAATCATGTGGGACCAGTATACCAATAGTCTTGGGAACTTTGAAAGAGAATTTAAACATCGCAAAAGACATACTAGGAGAGTTAAGTTAGTTTTTGATAAAGGTAAGAACCTACATGATAAAAATTTAATGAGGAAAATGTCTTGTAGCGTCCTAGTTGAATAATCCTGTGTATGATTTGGTTTTTAGTAGGGTTGCCTGCTAGACCAAAAAGTCCTTTAGATCCTAAGAAGGATGGAGAATCCGTTTCATACTCCATGTTGCCTTTGAGTGATGGTCCGGAGGGCTCCCATAGTCGTCCTCAGGTGAGCAGTGTGAGGTACCTGAAGAGCATGAAACTGAACGTTTTGCTGATTTATCTTCTTAAACTGAAGAGTTGTTTCCTGACAAACAATGAGAATATGAACTTTCAAGTTAAGAGGAAACCTAAATCTGCCTCCAAACTAGTGGCCATGACTCTTTTGTGTTGTTTATATCCCAGTATTCTAGTTGCAGGTTCTTAAAAGATGTAACTTGTGGTGGTCACATTTGGGTTTTGTGGGTTTTAAGTGGACCGTGTAGGTGCTGTTCCTAGTCCCAGGGCTGTAGAGTGTGACCAGGATTCCAGAAGTGGCCTTGTCTCAGTTGGACTGTTTTCAGTTTTGAACCCATATTTCCTGTTTCTCGAGAGGAATATTAAAAAAAAAACAAAAAACAAACAGTAAATAGGTAATGTGTTTATTAAAAAATATGCAAGGCTGTTTTGAAAATTCTAAAACATTTCTTGTGTGCCCTTTGACTATACCCTTGATATTTTCCATTTATCTAAAGCCTTTTTATGTGCAGATGATAAGAGGTCGTCTGTGTGATGACAGCAAACCCGAGACCTTCAACCAGCTGTGGACCGTGGAAGAGCAGGTGCCAGACGCGCTTCTTGCTTCTTTGGGTTAAAGGGAAATCTAGACTGTTAGAATAGACTTAGTATTACCAGGCACGCATTAACTATTACATTTCGTTCCTTTTGCATTTAATTTCTTTAAATTATGAGTTTAAAATATTTAGATGTATTTATACACCTTTTTGTATATTTTATGATTTTTATATTTTGAAGGCGTACAAACAGAATAATTCAAAATCAGGTTTGGGAAGGAGGCTAGATATGGGTGATGCTCTTAAGCAGCTGTGAGAAAGAAAAGCCTCAAGACGCGCAAAGCTGTTCTCAGCTGCGTTTTAATTTCTGTTGTGGGGGCTGAGAAGCCAGACTGGCATGCTCGGAATGTTTCCAGTAGGGCTGCCTGCGTGCTCTGTCAGCTGCATCGGGAGTGTGTTCATAGCCTCAGGGAAGCTTGACTTCAGGTATCAAGTGGTTGTGTGTTTTATTACTCACTCAGGGGCTTGATGACAGATCACACAAAAGAGGAAGAGTCTCTTATTCCAAATCCAGTGGATTTGCTTGTTTTTTGTTCCAGCAAGAAAAGATAGTTGGGAAGCTATGTTCACTGAGATGCATACAGCTCCAGTATATATTCTCTCTCCTCTGTTTTCTTGTGCTATTTTGCCACTGAAGTGAATAGAAGAGCCTTTATAAGGGCTTTATAGGTGTTTCCTCTAATCTCACTTTGCCTGTGGCATCTTAAGTTCCTAACTGGAACACTTTCTACCTTGAGCATCTCTAATCATGTGATATGACGTCCAGAATTGGGAAAACAGTACAGTATTCTGAATGAAATGTGAATATCTATTCAGAAATCCAGTATTTAAGATGAAATCCTTAATACCCTTAAAATTTCGTCTTGGGTTTGGTGCAGAAAAAACTCGAACAGCTTCTCCTGAAATATCCTCCTGAAGAAGTAGAATCTCGGCGGTGGCAGAAGATTGCTGATGAGCTGGGCAACCGGACAGCCAAACAGGTGATGGGAACACTGCAGACTGCAGGGTAGATGTCCCCATGGACAGTCCTGCAGCCACATCAGCACACTGAGGCCACTGCCCACTCCAGTGCATGGGGTTTTAAATTGATTAGCAGTGCTTATTTTTATGTCGATAGCAGAAATAGCATAGGTAACACTGCTTTGTGTCAGTGTAAAACATTTACTATATATATACACACACGTGTGTGTGTGTGTGTGTGTGTGTGTGTGTGTGTGTGTGTGTGTGTGTGTGTGTGTTGGACCTTGCATCTCCTAAGTGCTTAGTGAGTGTGCTGACAATGTCCTTTTTTGTTAGACTGTGCTGTTGGCTTTTGTGGCATTTCATTAATGCCGTCCCTGATAGTCTTTCTGAAAATGGACAATGTAGCTTTCTTCCTCACACCCACCTGTTCCTGACGGATGCACTTCCTGTGTGCTCCTCAGTGCTAACCAGATGGAATGCTTGTTTAGCTTTGCAATCAAACGAACTTAAATTTACTTGAAATGGTTTTGTTTAGGTTTGAACTTATAAATGTCTTTGATGGTAGTTTAAAAGTTACTTCTTTATTTAATTGTTACCACTCAAAGCATCTCAACTATCACATTATTTCATTATGTTGAAGAGCTGTCATGTTTCTGTAGGTGGCCAGTCGTGTACAGAAGTATTTCATAAAGCTGACTAAAGCCGGCATACCCGTTCCAGGCAGGACCCCTAACTTATACATGTACTCCAGAAAGGTAAGGGGTGCAGAAGGGGCACACGGGCACACCTCAGTGAGCTCCATCCGGTCAGGACTGCCGAGTGGGTGTGAGTCCGTTAGGCTTCGCTCCTCTTCTTGACATTTCTCTGTGTAGGGTATAAATGGAGACTAAGAATCCATTGTTGCTACTTAGGCAAAAACACTGAGTGTTAACAGTTCTTCATTGTTTTCTTGGGGGCAGTGTGAATGAGTGCTACTCCAAGCCTGTTTATACTGTGATTCAGTGTTAGTAATGTCTTAGTGATGTTAAATCTGGAGCTGTGGATGCCTTCCAGTGTAGGCCTGCGCTCTCTCGCGCTCTCTCTCTCTCTCTCTCTCTCTCTCTCTCTCTCTCTCTCTCTCTCTCTCTCATGCATAGACTGGGAATGTTACTGAGATGTTCATCCCTAGTGCACTGTAAGTAGTGTTCTCTCACTGCCGCTTTATGGTGGGAATACTGATAGGTGGCTGCTACTTATGACGCACACACTCGTCTCAACTTTTTATACAAAGGCATAGTAGGCCATAATAACATGTAAATTGTCTAGTCACAAACTACTAAGCTAAGAACCATTGATTTTTCGAGACAGAAGCTCACTATGTAGTTGACCTAGAACTCATTTGTGGTGGTCCTTCTGCCTCTGCTGGGAAGCAAGTACTAAGATTGTGGCTGAGTACTAGTGTGCTACTGGTTTCATAACTAGGGCCAGGCAGCCTTTTGCCCCCTCCCATACCCCTTCAGGGTACTAGGGATGAACCTAGGGCCTTTAGCATGTAAATAAGGAGTCCTCAGGAAGTCACCACACCAGTCCTTTCTTGTGATCCCATACCTTTCCCACCAGTTTCTAGTGAAAAATGCTTCTGTTTCTGATACACAGAACACTGCATTAATTTGCAGCCATGTTTTGGGGAATTGTAATTGGTAAAACCAAGGGGACACTTGGCTTCTTCTCTTAGCTTGATAAATCCTTATGGTATCTCCTTGCTTATACCACTTTCAAATGGTATGCATCCGGTGGATGCTAGTTTATACAATTTTACATTAAGAAGATTGTTTAAATAGTTTGCATCTTATAATTTCTTTTAAAGACTTATTTTATTATTTAAATTATGTGTCTATATGTGGGTATGTGTATGTGAGTGGTGGTCCCGCAGAGGCCAGAGGCATTGCATTCCCCTAGAGCTAGGGTTGCGCAGGAGATTGGGAGGCAAGGATGCAGGTTCTGGGAATTAAACTCAAGCCCTCTACAAGAGCAGTAAGTACCCTTAACACCTGAACATCTCTCTAGCCCCATGAGTTTTTGAAGTTGTTAAAGGTGGTGGTTTGGGTTTCTTGTTTTGTTTTGCTTTGTTTTTTGTGTTTTTCTAGACAGGGTTTCTCTGTGTAGCCTTCCTTGGCTGTCCTGGAACTCAGTCTGTAGACCAGGCTGTCCTTAGACTCCTTTGTACAGGGATTAAAGGCATGGACCACCACTGCCTGGTTTTACAAGTTTGTTTTATGTGCTGATGAAATATGGAGACTTGCAGCCTTACAGTGTTGGGCCCTTGTACACCAGCGTTCGTTCACAGTCACAGCTCTCCCTGTCATGGGTGGGTCTTACTTCTTCTTCATCTCCATGTCCCCTTCTTCGGCTCCTTTCTCTCTTCCCTCTCCTTTCTTCTGTTCCGTGGTTCAAACCCAGGACTTTACTTATGCTGAGCAAATATTTGGCCACTGAGCTATATCCGCAACCCCTTAATTAATTTTTCTAAATTAATTTTAATAATGTGTTGTCTTAGACCTCGCTTTATTACAACCAAGAGTGGGTAAAGGTGAAAAAGAAATACAACTAGCAAAGCCTAAATTTGATCCATTATGTGGTCTCTTATAAGTTAGTAGACATTGTGGCTGTTAAGGTCTAGCATACCTTACTCATAACGGTTCCTGACCGTGGTGAGAGTTGGGTGAAATGTTGTCTTCCCAGTGGTTCTGTTTGTGTCTGTGGCGTGTCCCGGTCATGAGTGGTCTCAGCGTTAGCGGCTGGTCTGAGGGCTGAGTCACCATCTAGATCTAATTCAGTTCCGCCACTGCCCTCCCCGTGGAGCTCCACCTGCCATGCTTATCCGTGTGTATCTCCCAGTGAGAGCCCGTGGCTGCTTGGTAGGGATGTTACAAGGATTGAGTGACACTGCATAAAGCAAGTAGGTGTTTTATACACTCAGATAGTCTGGAGACTTCTCTCTCTGGGTAGTTATTTGTCTGGCTTAGATCATTTTATTTTCATTGATTTGCAGTATAAGTTGATCATAAGAGTTCAGTGCAGCCAGCATTGAATACTCATAACTGGTGGGGTGTGTGTATGGTTTTGTACTTTTGATTCTGTTAATGATTTTCCACTGTCCCAGTAAAACACTTGTTTTCTCCTGTAGTCCTCAACAAGCAGGCGACAGCACCCCCTTAATAAGCACCTCTTTAAACCTTCTACTTTCATGACTTCACATGAGCCACCAGTGTACATGGATGAAGATGATGACCGGTCCTGTCTCCATAGCCACATGAGCACTGCTGCGGAGGAGGCCTCAGTAAGTTACTTGCCTGTTTTTATACAGATGGGTGTACAATACGAAGTCAATTATTTGCTGATTATCCCTACTCTCCAGAGAATGCTGACATGTCCCCTTTAATGAACAGGTTAGAGTTAACATAGAGTTAATGTGCTCTAAGTATTGCTTTGTGGGAAGTCCTGCGTAGGCGTAGAGGCCAGAGTAGCCCAGTGAAGCCGTACCTGTCACTTGTGTGCCTGTGTGCTTGTCACCAGGCAGGAGTTTGCTTTGCACATCTTCCCGCCCAGATCCACTTCGACTTATTTTGGAGGGAGTTCCAGACACCAAGTTGAGGCTTCTGAGAAGGTAACTTTTCCTGAAGTGGAATATTTGTTTGCCCCAGGAAGGTGTGTGTACACGAGTGCTCAGGGCCCCTTGCACACCAGCAAGCACATTACCAACCGATTTGCCGCAGTGTGTGTTGTCAGGACTGAGTCCTTTGTGTCTTTTAACTTGTTCTCCTGCTCTGAGTTTTCTGTAAAGTGATTGATTCCTTGCTTGAAGAATATATACTAATACTCATTGCATAGAGTCAGAGCAGGAGATTTTAATGATAGTTGGCTAGAAAAGATACCTCTTTTTCTTAGATGACTATGGAGTGACTGTAAAGGTTTTTTCCCTATAAATTTCCTATGGAAATGCTCATACCTAATCTTTAAAATACAGCTTTTGTGTGTGATTTTGTACTTTGCAATTGTTAGAATGACTCGTTTATGTTATGTAACAGGCTGTGCTAGAAGTTTGATAAGGAGTTGTAAAAAACACATAAATCTTTGTTCTTCTAAATCTTGGCTTATTTATTGATCCCATTGATAAATATTTGCTAAAGTCCTTCAAAGGAATAAAAGCACCCTTCATAGTCATTTAAGAGATACTTAGTTTAGAGGAAGTATAAGAGGAACCCTGAAAAAGTGTCCGTGAAGACGGTGCTTAAAGACTGGTCAGCATAGCCGTGTGAGCCACAGCTGGGCACCCCGGGAATTCCCGGGGCCGCCCTTAGGCCAGGGCTGTCTCGTCCTGGAGATGCCCCTGCCCCATCCGCTGCAGACTTCCATTCGTTTTCATGGCTGTCTGGTCATCTGTCCTGTCCTAGGCCTCCCCACATATATGTAGAGGATGTGCAGCTTGGTCTTCATGTGTGTCCTGAACAGCTGGAATGGGGTCTGTCGCAAATGCTCTTGCCTGTCTGTGGGATATGTTCTAGCTGGGTACTTTCTCTGCCTCAGTGGGAGAGGAAGCACCTAGCCTCACAGAGACTTGAAGGACCAGGGTAGGGGGATACCCAGGMAGTTCCCCACCTGCTCAGAGGAGAAGAGGAGGAGGGGATAGGGGAAGGATTGTGGGGGTGGGCTCACTGGGAGGGGAGCAGTAAGAGGGATGTAAAGTGAATAAGTGAAAAAAAATAAATTAAAAATAATTAGCCATGTGAAAGCGCACAGTGGCAGCCGCTTACCTAGTGTATTCAAGACCATGGATTCAATTCCCACTACAAACATTTTCTAAAACTTGACAAAATAATGTAATAAGTTAAATTAGATTTAACTTTTTGTTGGTATTATTTATTTTTAAACAGTACTAATGCAAATCATATTGATTACTGTTGTGGGAGACAGTTCCTCTGTTTAGCCTAGGAACATCTTGAAATGATGATCCTTCTACCTCAACCTCCTTAAATCTAGAATTAAAAGCATGTATCACCATGCCTTTCTGATCTACATAGCTATTCAAAAAGTATATTTATGAGTCTTTTGATAAACATGTATAGGTTCCTCTTTCCAGAAATGCCACAGCTAAAGAAATTAAATGTGCGTAATTTACTCCTTAGTTTGAAAAATCTGTATTCCACCGTAGCCTGATTTGAAAGTCGTCCCTTTTAGGTAACGTTTGAGATGGTTTAACTCAGAAAGCTCCTGAGGGTCCAGTTCGGTATGGTAGTAGGTCATTTGTACTAAAGGTCAGTCTTGGGTCTTCTCCACTGCACTACCTGAAACCGTCCGTGGACAGCCTTCCTCCAGCTCCTCACTCGTACCTACCAGCCTCTTCTCTATCCTGACAGATTTGACAAAGGAAAACACACAGGTGGCTTCCATATCTGTAGCGTCTCTCTGTATCTGTAGAGTGACCCATCTGTACTAAAAATGTGGAGACTTAATAGTTGCAAAACTTTGAAATGGATGAAAGATACGGAGGTGGAGTGTGAACCCGAAGAAGCTGTTGTCTAGTTGAAAGCCTTGAACCTCACTCTTATATTGGAAGCTGCAGTATTTGTGTCGCAACAGAATTAGATAATGCAGGGTATTTATATCTTGGGCAGCCTGGTGTATAATGAAAATAAGGGTTCAAGTGATCCACTTATTAATTAATTTCACTAATTGTATGATCTGGAGCAGTTGTTATAACTTTATAAGTATCCATTCCCTTAATGTGAAAGGATGCATAGTAGTTAATAACAACTGATCTGACAGGATGAGGGAGGTGAGATTTTATCCTATCCAGGATTGAGAGTTCACGGAACTAGGGCATTGGATTCATGGTGCATTTAGGAAACTTGTAACCATAGCATCAAGCATTAAGGTGCAAAGGATCCTGGGTAACAAGGAAAGAATGGGCAAATATAAAACCAAGACAGTGATTAGATCTCAGTAGGCTTTTAGAGGCCAGCTTGAGGTGAGACCTCAAGGGAGGTCTCATTGTGTGTGGCCTTGTGGGAGACTTATACATTGTCTTTTGGAGCAGATATTACTATCTGAAGACAAGGTCAAGGGTGCAGCTTTTGGAGTGGGAACCAGAGAAAGGTTGGAGGTGAAATCACTGTAGTAGAACTGAGAGCAGAGAGGGTCTCAGCATTGCCTAGCATAGCGAATGGTCTTCTCAGTTATATGAGGACACAGATTTTGCAGTCACTTTTGCAATGAAATTGCTGGTTAGTTGTAGAGTTGGGGAAATCAGTACTGAATTTTAAATCCTGTAGTCAGTGTTCTATGAATCTCTTGAAGTGTTTATATAGTCCACAGTGTTTCCTAAAGAGCCAGTGTGATTAAAGGAAAGTGGGTGGCTTGAGTAGAAAGTTATTACAAATGCACAGTACACAAGGGCAGAGATTTGTTTGCTTGTTTAAAAAAATTACCACGGTTCCAGAGGCAGGTGTGAGAACTGTTAGACCGAGCAGGGGGAGGTCGGCGTGAGGCTCCTGAAGCAGCCCTGCTGATCGAGGTTGTGATGCGGGGGGACAGGCGGCCGTTCCATGTCCCTTACACTTGCGGCACTGTGGCTTTCCTGAGCCTTAGAAGAGTATTGAAAGTCATGTAAAGTTGGAGGGCGGGCTGGGCCAACGGGTAGGGAAACATGCTTGCTGCATGGCATGAGCACCTGATTGGGCTCCCAGCACCCACGTGAAAATGCAGGCATGATGCATGCCTGGGAACCCAGTCCTGGGGAAGCAGAGGCAGAGGAAGAGTGGGCCATCGGCCAGCCACTCAAGCTGACCTGGGGAGTCACACACCAAAAATACTAACATTAAATTTCTAAGTCTGAAAGGTAATAAACATCAGTAGAAAAATAGGATTGTATTTCTCACAATTAGTCCATTTTAATTATCAAGCTAACACTTTTATATTTGGTTTTTAACAGGATGAAGAAAGCATTCCTATTATATATAGGAGTTTACCTGAATATAAAGAACTATTACAGTTTAAAAAGTTAAAAAAGCAGAAACTTCAACAAATGCAAGCAGAGAGTGGGTTTGTGCAACATGTTGGCTTTAAGGTAAGCAACTCGTTTAGTTTCTAAAAGGATGAGAAAGAGGGTCTCTAAGTGCCTGCTGGATTATTCAACTCTGAAATCTCTAAGCACTCAGGGTACTATAAGTGTTCTTTTATATATACATGCAAAGGTGGTTGTCACACAGTCTGGTACAGTCTGGGGTTCTTTATGGAGAAGAACATGCTCATTTGTTGATCATATGACTTTGAAGCCAGCTAGGGATGTATAGTGAGACTCTCTGTCATAAAATTGAAATAAAATAAAATCCTAGAGATTTATTTAAACAAATAAAGTAGCTGGGCAATAGCTGAATACACCTAAAAATGTGCATTTGTAAAGTAAGAAAGAAGCTATGTGAAACTGGAGATTTTGTCAAGGAGTTTAAATAATCCTAAGAGGTTAAGGAACAGTGCAAGATTTTAGAACAGAGAATAACATGAAATTTGTATTTCAAGAAAATGGGTTTGCTAACTTTTAGGAAAGCACCAGATTTAGACTAGCAGCTCTTAATTGTTCACTATGACTAAATTTTTAAAAGCAGCATATTCATCTTTTTTAATGTAATTACAAATATGTAAGTGGAGTGGGCTGGAGATGACTCTGGCTATAGTGGGGATTAGACTAGAAGGAGGCTAGAAAAAAATGGATGGCATCTTGGAGATTCTTCTTAGGATATCAGCAAAGTGTATCCTGCCGGCACTGTGTGGTACTGTGACGGCATAGACTGGCAGGTTTGTGTTGTTGTGGGCTTTAGAGTAACTGTACTGAGTGAATTAGGTTGGAGAAAGTCGCAGTAAGACCATAATACAATGTTGCTGTTGGCACGTGATAAAAATATTGATGCATGCTGCAGCTAATTGCTGGTCATTTGGAGTAACCCTTTCCTCTTCTCCCTTCCGTGGCCTTCTCCTCCTTAAGGAATTTTCCTAACTGGCTTCTAATTTTTTGAGAGGAAACTGAGACTTCTCATAACTAGGGTGTAGATCTCAGCCATGGCTTATTAGGTAGTGTGTTATCAGAGAATCTAGGAATGAGATTTACTTTGTGGCTTATAAGGCCACTGTTCTATCGCTGTGAAGAGACATCATATGGAAACTTTAGAAAACATTTAATTGGGGGTCTGCTTACAATTTTAGAGTGTGGGTCTGTGACCATCGTGGTGGGAAGCAAGTTGGTACAGTGGCAGAGCAGCAGCCCTGCCTCCTGATCTTCAGGCAGTGGGCAGGAAGAGACGAGGGCACTCAAGGCCCACCTCCAGCGACACACCTCCTGATCCTTCCAAAATGTTCACCAATCAGAGACCAAGCATTCACATATATGAGCCTATAAGGGCCGTTCTCATCCAAATCACAGCTCTTCAGTTTCCAAAATGCTCCTCTGAGGCGGTCTTGCAATACACTGCCCCATGGAGAACAAGCTGTGCTGCCTTCTTGTCATTGTAGGCTTTGTTCTTTGGGGATCCGTCTGACGCCGGGTGTCTGCCAGGCCATGCCCAGGGCAGCTCTAGCTCTGGTGTGAGTCAAGTGTTCACAGTCACCACTGGTTTCAAGTGAATGTTTACTAGTGGCAAAATGCTCAACTTTGAGGTGATTGACTTAAAATCACCTCAAATCTTGGATAAATACAAAGGGTATTTCTCATCTACTAGTAGTCTAAGCTGGAGTGAATGGACCCTTGTCTACACTGGGAAGTCTGCCTGACTTAAGCCAGTGTGTTATATCACAGTTTGGAGGAAGGGTGTGTCTTTATCATATCATGTGCTTCCTGGTAAAAAAGAAGGCTAGCCGAGTACTCTTCTGAATTTCTGTGTCTGTTGCAGTGTGATAACTGTGGTGTAGAACCTATCCAAGGTGTCCGGTGGCACTGCCAGGATTGTCCTCCAGAAATGTCTTTGGATTTCTGTGACTCTTGTTCAGACTGGTAAGTGTTTTATTTTGGGAACAATAACTTCAAACAGTGAGCTTTATTTCCAAACTTCTTTAGAGTGTAACTACATGTTTATGCATTAGATTTTATTCTAAGCAATTAAAATCTTCTTTAAATCACATCAGATCTCAAGCAACTTTTTGTTAAAACTTTCTGAGAGATTAAGTGGGAAGATTTTGTTATAGGTAAATCAGAATCCATCTGGAGTTATGTAATAATGAGTCTGCCTGTGCGATTTTTACTTGCAGCCCACATGAAACAGATATTCACAAGGAAGACCACCAGTTAGAACCTGTTTATAAGTCGGAGACATTCTTAGACAGAGACTACTGTGTGTCCCAGGGCACCAGTTATAGTTATCTGGACCCCAACTACTTCCCAGCCAACAGATGACATGGGGGAGTGTCAGCACTAGTCCTCGTCAACACACAGCGGTGGCATCACTGTGGATGGTGTGCACGGTGTAGACACTCGCAGCATGAGCGCTCCCGAGTGTTCTCGTCCAGTACAGCTCTGCACTGTGTGGCTGCAGACCAGCAGCCGAACATTCCTGGTGAGCGAGAGTTTCCCCGGTGAAATTTTCACCACTAACTTAAAGCCTTGTAGGCGGTGATGTTAAATGGGTGAGGTGGAAACAAGAGAACGTATTAATGCCAGAGTCAATTCCAAAGGTTTTAAAGACCTCGGTCATAAATATGATAATGAAAGACAAAGTATTTATATTAAATCAGTTTAGTAGCTTTCAGTTTTGTGAAGATAGTTCTCAGCGCAGAAGCAGACTTAGAGAGGAAGTTTAACCAGTGATGGAGTTTGCTTCTAGGATGTGTTCTCTAAAGAACTCACTGTCTGGTGGTCACTGACGGCCTGTAGTAGGCTGGAGCTGCTTCACGGTTTGATACCTAACTTTAATCACCATGAACTGTCCTTACCCAGAGCAAAGCGAGAGCCAGCTGTGGCTTTGCCTCTGTCACCAGCTCATGGGTGTGATGTCATGAAGTTGTCACGCAGATAATTTTCAGTGTCGTGTTATATGAGATGATCATGTGATGTGTACAGACTATGTGGAGGAGTGCCAGTGGTAGTAACAGTGAAGTCTGACTCACACCATGAATCCCTTTAAAGCACACAGCCTCCTGCCTGTGTGGAGTTGTCAGGACAGCTCGTCAAGGAAAACTGCCTAATATAAAATCATATATATGCTGATAATTCTTCCCTCTTTTGTAGTCTGCACAAGATCCATAAAAGATTGTATTTTTATTACTATTTAACGAGTGATTAAATGTAGTCTGCACAGTGAGTAAGAGTTCACAATTCTTTTATACTGCTGGATTTTGTTGTGCATCATTTAAAACATTTTGTATGTTTCTTATCTGTGTATACAGTATGTTCTTGAATAATGTTCATTTGTCAGGAGAACTGTGAGAAATAAACTATGTGGATATGTTTGTTTATATTATAGAAAGCTTGTTGTGGATTCCTTTGGGTCAGATTTAAAAGTCTGTTTCTCATTTGTATTTGCTTTCTGTTCTTTATAAAGGGTGAAGATGTATGTCTTAGTGTTCTCATGTAGTGTGCTGAACTGCACAGTAGGGTGCTGAGTAATGTCCAGATGCGAAACCTAAGTATAAGTCAACATTTTATTCTAGTAGGTTTTTTTCTTAATAAAATTAAGTACCTATGTGTTGAAACAGGTGGTTTCCAAAAATTATCAAAAAAAGAAAAGATAGTATATATTCTATGGTAGATAGAGTATTAATACTAGTCTAGTTTTTAACATTGGTTTTTCCTGTTTTTAAATTCAGGGAATATTATTTACTAATTCTTTTCAATACTCACCAAGGTATTAAAATCTACCCTGATTTTTTTAATTAAAAATATAGAATTTTAAATACAGAAAAGAAATTTAAATAATATATTGATTATATATCACTGGTCGTATTGATACAATCTATTGTACTCAGAAAAGATGACAGGTTTTTTATCTCTGGGCTATTAGTAAAGGAGAGGAGAGGCAGTTGAGCCATCGATGTATCTCCATACTAAATGCTCAGTGCACATGCTGAAGGGCTTCCTTCCACCTGCAGTATGCAGGGCAGTTGCACCTGTCTGTATAGAAATAGCACAGAGAGTTGTTCACACCCATCCAGAAATCGACGGAGGTGAAATACAACGTGGAGGGGTATGAGCAGGGCGGCTTTAACATCCACAAGAGCGGACAAGCCTGCTCGATGCATTTTAAGACTGAGGTAGTAATGTGGGATTTTCCTGTTTGAACATGAAATAGAATTATTTGGACTTTTTTAGCTATAAGCTCACCGTCCCTGTGGCTTGCTGGGAATAATTCCTGGTGTTTTATTTGAGGATTGCAGAAGCAGGATTGCAGAAGCAGGCAGGTTGTTCTTTGCAAGTAGACCCTTCATCTCTCTTCCAAGGAATGCTGGCTGCTGACAGTCGGACTTGAGAAGTGGTGCCTTCAAGTCCCTTAGTAGGTCAGATTTATGGTATATGATGTTCAAGTTGTTTTCTATAATTGGGGGAACATTTAATAACACCGGAAGCGAGTGCTCTGAGGTTAGGGAGAGGAGTTTCCTTTAATGTGATGCACAGATAGCAAATGCTGATTTAGCACCTGCTGTGCACAAAGCAAGCTTGTGGCAACTCATTGGACGCTCAACCCAACGAAGCAGGCTCATTTATTACTCTGTCTTCATGGGAGATATATCCAGAAAATAGTTAAATGACTCACCCAGGGTCATATTGGTAGGGAAGTGATAAGAATTTGTCTTTAACCAAGATGGATCTCTTTGTCATGCTTGGTTTCCCAAGCAAGAACGCCTCCATTGTCAGGTACTCTGCATTTTTCATGCCTTTTTTCTCATGCAGTGCTGGAGTACAAATCTGAGCACATGTCCATGTTTRTAATACCAGAGCGAGAGGCTCGTGTGTGTCTGGGAAAGTGCCAGTATGTCCCACTGTTGTGGCTCCTGTGAGCATACATCCCTTTCCGTGGCCTGTCACCCAGTCCTATGGCATTCCTTTACTCTTCCCCCCTTCAGTTACATTAAATCACAGAACATGGCTACTGGGGTATTAGGAATGGATTTTAGAGGCTGACTGAACATGGCACACCACTGCAATAGATAATTCCCTTTAACAGCTCTGTGAGATATGCTGTATAAGCTTTCTTACCCTGGATAGCTAGGTTTAAAACCTACCAGTCTGGGTGCCCTGGAGGAAACTAGGAGTTTCCAGTGCGTTACCCAAGAGGAACGGTTACTGCTATTCATATGATCTCAGAAAAACAAAGGCCCCTTCCAGGGTTTATGTACCCGTTAAATGGATTGATTTCTGAGAATCGTGTCATGTTATGCTTCATGAGAACAGTGGATGTCTGTGTCTCTACTCTCTGACTTTTTCACAGATTCTCTATAAATATTTGTTGSTTATATGACCCAGTACTTTGGTAAGTTACACTTTCTTCTTTAGAGGGTACTRGGGTCCAGTGTATTAGGTGCTAGTGACTCTTTAAAAGCCTGTCACGTGTGGTCCCTTGACATGCCCTGGAGGACAGCCTTTGTACCCTGCCTTACATGGAGGATGTGGTTAGCCAATCAGATCATGTGTTGTGGGTGTGACTCTGTCATGTTTGCTGTGACATTTTGGGTCTTATTCCCAGTTTGGGAAGTTAAGTACCTTTGACTGAGTTCTAGAAACTAGTAAGGGACTTGTAGCCTTTCTAATTGTATCTGGGAAAAGTGAGGCAGTAAGAATGAAAACGGAAGTGGCAGATGTGAGGGGCTCCTGCAAGAGAAAAGCCAGGCTTTGTGGAGCTTACAGACAATAGGAGACAGTGATGTGCAAATAAACTTAAGGAAAGAAAATGGTATTTGAAGAAGAGTAATGCCGGAGTGTGAGGAGCTCTGTCCCTTTAGTTTGAATGGCTGAGCATCCCTCATGGCCGTTCTGGGAAGTGGAGGTGCAGGCCAGCTTTCGGGAGGAGGCAAGAGCTCTGCCGTCATTGCTAAGGACCTGGAGCCAGGGACGAGCTGGCTTTCCCTGGGCAGCTTGGAAGACAGGCAGCGTGTGTGGCTTGGACCAAAAGAAGGGGGGTCAGGGAGGCACAGCCTTGTTTAACGCTCAGCCTTGAACACGGGAGTTTACACTTGTGTTCCGAAGTTGTCTGCACACACAACCTTCTGCTCGGCAGAAACTACTACAGTCTATTCATATTTTAAAATCCTGTGACCTTATGATGTGACTTGGAGCCATTCACATGGGCAATGTGCGTCTTAGCTGTTCTGTGGAAACCGACTTGCATTCTAGGTGCTGATTTCTGTTGGACTTTTCCAGGCTGCTTGTCKGCTGCCTCATTCCCTCRTCCAGRGCTGKGGTGCAGGTGTGCCAGTGTGTGTTGTGTGTGCAGGGCTGTGGGTACAGGTGTGCCAGTGTGTGTTGTGTGTGCAGGGCTGTGGGTGCAGGTGTGCAAGTGTGTGTTGTGTGTGCAGGGCTGTGGGTGCAGATGTGCCAGTGTGTGTCGTGTGTGCAGGGCTGTGGGTGCAGATGTGCCAGTGTGTGT
>BDUI01001316.1:119422-130979 GCA_002335545.1 Apodemus speciosus
TGTGCCAGTGTGTGTTGTGTGTGCAGAGCTGTAGGTGCAGGTGTGCCAGTGTGTGTTGTGTGTGCAGAGCTGTGGTGCAGGTGTGCCAGTGTGTGTTGTGTGTGCGGAGCTGTGGTGCAGGTGTGCCAGTGTGTGTTGTGTGTACAGGGCTGTGGTGCAGGTGTGCTAGTGTGTGTTGTGTGTGCAGGGCTGTGGTACAGGTGTGCCAGTGTGTGTTGTGTGTCCAGGGCTGTGGTGCAGGTGTGCTAGTGTGTGTTGTGTGTCCAGGGCTGTGGTGCAGGTGTGCCAGTGTGTGTTGTGTGTACAGGGCTGTGGGTACAGGTGTGCCAGTGTGTGTTGTGTGTGCAGGGCTGTGGGTACAGGTGTGCCAGTGTGTGTTGTGTGTACAGGGCTGTGGGTACAGGTGTGCCAGTGTGTGTTGTATGTGCAGGGCTGTGGTGCAGATGTGCCAATGTGTGTTGTGTGTCCAGGGCTGTGGTGCAGGTGTGCCAGTGTGTGTTGTGTGTGCAGGGCTGTGGGTGCAGATGTGCCAGTGTGTGTTGTGTGTCCAGGGCTGTGGGTGCAGATGTGCCAGTGTGTGTTGTGTGTGCAGGGCTGTGGTGCAGATGTGCCAGTGTGTGTTGTGTGTGCAGGGCTGTGGTGCAGATGTGCCAGTGTGTGTTGTGTGTCCAGGGCTGTGGTGCAGATGTGCCAGTGTGTGTTGTGTGTCCAGGGCTGTGGTGCAGATGTGCCAGTGTGTGTTGTGTGTTCCTGGCACTTTGCACTCGGC
The DNA here is from genome assembly GCA_002335545.1 of Apodemus speciosus. Classification (NCBI taxonomy): domain Eukaryota; kingdom Metazoa; phylum Chordata; class Mammalia; order Rodentia; family Muridae; genus Apodemus; species Apodemus speciosus. The sequence continues at coordinate 120,192 of BDUI01001316.1, forward strand.
TCTAACGTTTGTGCTCCCTGTCAGTGACCCCTAGGCTAGTGTGAGCATGTCCCAGCTTGTGAGTTCAGGAGCATGACACACCCCTTTTGTAATAGAGGCCTAATTGTAACCAAAGAACTTAGTTTCTTGTCTAACACACACTAACATTTCTGTTTAGGAAACAATGCTAGGGAAAAAGTATGAAAATGACCATGTATCATGAATACATTAACAATTTCTCTGTAATAGCTCAAATCTGATCTGTGGCCAAAGTTTAAATCATATAAGTGGATCCTAAGTTTAACCTATTTACTGTGTTTGCTTCTGTTTGGAATGAAAGCTTTCAAATGCTTTCCAGAATGATGTGAGTTACAAATAAATAGAGAAAGAATCATCCTGGCTTCCATTTATTTCATTTGTACATAAATGTTTTGAGGAAAAAATGATTTTAAAAATACAGTTGTGTCCTGGAAACATACCAGTATTTGCTTACTCATCGAGGAAGAGTCATGCAAACCAAACTGAATGTTGTAGTGATTGAGTGCAAGACGCAGGTATTTCCGAAGATACAAGCAGCTGCAGTTYAACAACTCTGCACAAAACACCCACGCGATTTACCCCTGGGCAGGCGCTTGACCCAGGTATACCCCGGGAGCTGCTGAACACCATGTCCTAGCGAGCCCTCCCCAGCGTCAGCTGAGATATCGGTCCTCTCTTTTTACTTGGCAGTATGTAAGGGAATAAGCAGCTCAAATCAAAACTACAGGTTGGTTTTGCCCAGTGAATGAAGTAACAAATCATCTCTCGTACTTCTAGATTATTTCTGGTCTCTGGTACTAATTTACATAACTGCTGAGACTCACTGCCACATGGAGAGGAGGGTGGCTTGTACGGCTGGCCAGAGTTGTTAGCTTTTGTGACACTGTTCCAAGTAGCTAGTGTCCCAAAAGTRGGTGGGGCTGGTTGTCCAGGCGTGCTCTCTAAGAGAAGCCGGACAGTGTCATTTTGAAATATTTCTGTCAGGTACTACTGGCTTAACACCTATGTCCCGTAGGGTGCTGGGCCCTCTCATGGATGGGAACTGGACAAGCAGCCAGCACCAGATGAGGTGTCCATGCTTGTCCCCATGCTAATAACCCACATCAGGGAGGAACAAATAAACTGGTGAGGAGGAGGAAGCTGTGATGGAGAAACAGGGATATGACGTCCCTGGGTAATGGATCAGACACCACCAGGCCCTGGGGCACAGCTGGAACAGCAGATCCCATACTGTTCGTCCCATCCAAACCCGACTACCAGAGTGGGACAGTTGTCAGCACAAGAGAAAGGCGGACAGTCCGAGGTACACCATGCATGGTTTCCAGAACCTCTCACATGAGGTGAGCTGGGAAGGAGACAGCCGGCTGGGATGGGTGACATGGGGGCAGAGCGAAACAGGTTAAGGGTGAGTTTCACAAGTTTCTGTTTCCACTTAACACTGGTGCATTTTCACCTTCAGAAAACTGAGTCAATAGCTGTGCAGAGCTGAAGAAAAACTTGATCTGGTGTTCCCTCTGCATTTACCTGTACTTGAAAGGAAAAGAGAGTTGTTATTAACCTTCTGACTTGGTTTTAAACATGATCATTTTTTTTAATGAAACAAGATTACCTGCTTCTGCCCACTAACAGTGTCCACTCCCCACACCCACCTACCAGAGTGAAAAATGACTGCTTAGAAAGCAGGTCCTTGTGTGGTGGAAGCACTCAGGAAGCAGAGGGGGGTGGATCTCAGTGGGTTGAAGACTAGCCTGGTCTACACAGTGAGCTCCTGGCCAGACAAGGCTACATGATGAGACCCTGTCTCCAAACTAAAATGTATAGCACTAGATTAAAATGAGAGAGCATCACTACACGTTTATTAAAATGGCTGACCCCCAACCCCCAAGGCTGACATCACCAAACGGCTGGGATGTGAAGCAACCAGAGATCATCATTGCTGACAAAAAGGAAAGTAAAAAACCCCGCTGCTAAAACCACTTGGAAAGGCATTACGGTTCCTTCAAACACCCCTCCAGCAGTTTCGTTCCACACTGCTAACCCCAAATACCCCCAAGCCTGCTCAAGCTTCAGAGTTACATAGGTAGGTTATCTAGGTCACTGAGCATTAAAATGAAATGAGCTAAAGACATGAGGAGACAGACCTGAGTGCATATCACGCCAGTCTGAAAGGGACACTGACTGTAGTTCAGCCCTGCCAGTGCAAGGAGCAGTTACAGCACATGGGAGAGGGCTAAGGAGGAATCCGGGTGGAGTTGCTTCACATTACAGTTGTGCAAACGTACAGTGGGCAACATAAGGCACTGGGGTCAGCCATTGCCATTGGGTGGCAGTGTAGGGTCTTCGATTGTGACAAATGGCTGGTGGGCGACTTTGATGGTTGAGGTGGTTTGGGATGGGGTATCTGGAAACTCTTGTGAACCTAAAGGCGCTCGCTCTAAACCATCTAAACATCAAAGTGAGGGCTGCGTCCAACATGTTGTTAGAAATCAAGGAACACTTAAGCGTTACCCTGAGAACTCCAAGTGAGTGTATCGAGCACTTAGATCAGGGTGGGACTGTAGCCTGGGTTGGAGGGGGAAAGGGAGGGCGGGGCCCTGAGCCCACGGTGTGCAGATACACCAGGGGCAGGGTCGTTGAAGATAGATAGAGCAGTAAAGGAAGCTGGCAACCGACGGGGTGGAAAGAGGGCCCAAAGGGGGCTGGACCCTTGGCGTGCGGCCAGTCGCGGCATCGTTCACACCCATCCTCTTCAGAAGGGAGGCCTGGGCAGCGGAAGTGCTGTGGAGGCCCGAGAGTGTCCAGTGTGCAGCATACCCCAGACTCGGCCGCTGTGGGCGTTACCACCTGAGGAGGAGCTGAGCTTCCGCTCAGAGCGACTCTAAAGGCTGCTGGAGCCAAAACTGTTTTCATTAACTTCTGAAAGGTGAAATTATCCAGAGGAGTTAGGAGGATTGAGCTAGAGAGCAGGGCGTCCTGATGGCCTGGAGCCATGTGGGCAGGGGTTCTATGGAATAGCAAAGTAACAGAAAAGGGCAGAGCCGCCTGGCGATCAGCGCCCCTGAGCGGGACTCGGGTGCTGGTACTAAGAGCTGGCCAGCGCGCAGGGGCCATGGGTAAGCCCAAGCTCTTCTTCGAACAGCTGCTAGGCCGCCCTGCAGYCAGTACGTTTCCAGGTGATTTTCCTGGGTGCTAATTGTACTAAATAATGGGTTTCACCACGATGTCTTTATAATTGCAAATAGCACCCCTCAATCACAGATAGCTCCCTAGTCTCTCATCCCTTCACACCAGCCCCCCTCTTCCAAATAGTACCCCCTTTTAATGGATTGTGCATACAAGGGAAAACATACAATATTTATTTGCTGAGTATTTACTCAGCCTGCTCTCCAGTTCTTTCATTCCTCTGTACAAGTGATGCTTTTCTTCTTTATGCTTGAATAAACCCCATTTTCTTCATCTATCGTAACTTGAGTACTGTGGGTAGTACTGTGGGAAACATGGCTGTGCACACAACAGGAGGAGGCAGTTTTCTTGAGGGCTGTTTGGGGCAACTCTGAGAAACACTTGATTTTTTTTTTTTTTTTATAACTCTTGTTGCCAATCTACATTACTTTCTATTTTGCAACCAGGAACCAGTTTTACATATTTAAACACTCCCGAGAAATATGTCTGGCATTATATTTTTTATTTACTAAATTTTATTGCTCTTTTTCCTCCTCTTTTGACACAGTCTCAAGTAGCCCAGGCTGGCCTCATGTCACAAGGTGACCGGGAATCCCTGCTCTTCTTGCCTCCACCTACCAAGAGCTCAAATAGCAGACCCACAGCAGGTTTATATAGGATTGGGGTTTTGATTGTGTAGACATGATCAGAAACAAAGCTAGGTTATATTGACCTGTTCATAGGTGATCAGACCAGAAGATAATAAAAGGAGTCCGGGGTCATGGTGGGTTCTTGTGGAGAACACCCACGGTGAAGTAAGGCACAGTGACTGGGCTTTTGAGTCGTTTCTCGGCCTGTTTGGATGGTATGTGAGGGTTTGTCTTACTCTTCAAAGTGGACATGTTTCAGGTCCTCGATGAGCACACCATGCTCGCTTGCTTTTGGAGCCTCCGGTGAAGCTCTCCGTACTCAGCACTTATACTCTGAGCCACAGGCTCTGCCTCGGAACCGGCAGTCGCCTCCCCTGTGCTTAGGTCCCTGACAGCACCCGGCTTCCTCTAGGCCTCTGTCTCCTTTTCTTTATCCTCTTGGGAAGCCCAGGTTTTGCTGAGTGCAGTACAGTGCATGCTGGGGTACAAAGCTGGCAAGAGATAGCAGTGCGCAGGCGTGGGGCTAACCCAGCGGGACRAGCACACTGTTASAGCRGAGGCTTGGGAACCAGGGAGGACAGAGACTCCRAGAGTGATGGACATGGCTAGTAATGACATGTGTGACTTAAGTAGTGATGTAATAACTGACCTGGAGGGCTTACATTGCCCAAGCTCACTTAGCAAAAAAATAAAATAAAATAAAATAAATGACGTGTTGGATTAGACCTGAAAACTAAAGTTTGACATTTGTCAACTACATYGTTATTGATCTGCTGGTTGAAAATGGCGGGATGGTTGGCCGTGGGTTGAGAAGTGCTGGGGGAATGGGAGGTAGCAAGTGGGCCGTGGAGAAGTTATGYACCCGTTCTGTGGAAACAGCATGTGAAGGTTCTGCAGGGACACACGAGTAGGTGGTAAAACATCAAAGAACAACCAACRGTGGAAGGACGGACGGCAGAGCGTCTGCCCCGGCAGAGTCCCCGCACACCCCAGCTTCCCCCTGATCTCTTCTCCTGATTCTGATGTTTCATGAAGGGACTGAACTGAGGCTGAGCAAACTCCAGGTCTGGCTTCTGCTGTGCTAGTCAAGTCCRACTTCACTCTCTTTGAGACAAGGTCTCACTGTGTCCACTTGGCCCTCCTGGAGCTCTGTGTAGACAAGACCAGCCTTGAACTCCCTCTTCCGCCCAATTGATGGGATTAAAAGTGTTTACCACTAGGCATCTGTCTTCTAAAAGGGGTGTGTGTGTGTGTGTGTGTGTGTGTGTGTGTGTGTGCATGCACACGCGCATAGAGTGGGGACTAGTTGGYACTGGACTTYAGAGTTTTCACAGGACCCCTGCCCASCTCAGTCTCCATGTGATACCGCCTTCATATTGCATCATGACTTAAATACAGGAATTGCTTTCTTTTTGGGGGTGCTGTTCTGTTTTTAAATTAAAGAAAACTTCTCTCTAGAGACCTAGGCTGTGGTGTTTGCTTCTGTGAAGTCCAAATGCCTGGAAGTTGAAAAACAAAGTGAAACCGTTGGCTTTCCTGGTGGAAACCGGCTAGCGACACAGTGGAAAGAATGAAGTCTATAGGCACACATTCAGTCTCTTTTCCTGACAGCAGGCATGGTGTCTGTGGTAAAATATGGTAGATTTCAGAATTGGAGTCTTACAGAACAAAAGAAGCTAAAGGAACAGGGTTGGCCCAGAACCCACAGTCTCTTCTGAATTTTTCCTCTGGCTCTTCCCAGGTTACTTCAACACTTCCCTCTGTCCCAAAAATATCTCTGTTCACCTCAGTTCCCATAGAGACTTTTAAAAGAAAAATAAGCGATTCTTGTATTGCTGTTTATAGCTGCAAAGGTACCAGACATAACCAATTTACATGTACAGAGCTAAGTTCTGGGGTTTTTTTGTTTGTTTGTTTGTTTGTTTGTTTGTTTGTTTTGTTTTAAGACAAGGAGTCATAGAGCCCAGATTGGCCTTGAGTTTGCTGTGCATTCCAGGCTGGCCTTGAACCTCCTCCTCCTGGTGCTGGCACCACAGGCATGTGTCACGGCGCCCAGCATGCTTATCCAATTCTCACATCCGTTTTTGGAACTCTCAGGGTCAGTTGGCATGTTTAGAACAGTTAGCTAACAAGATGCCTGGGTCCCACGTCYGAGAGCAGAAGGGCGTTCGTGGGATTAGCAGGGTGAGGACGAGACTCTCTCCCAGCAGATGTGAGCACGGGCCAGCCTCTGCTGTGTGCGAGCAGTCCTGTCRCCTCAGTGGCTTTCTTAGTCAAAACCAGTTTCATGGTTTACTTCACCCCCAAAGCTCCAGTGTTGAATCTTCAAACTGTGATTGTCATAGTGTGTTTAGTAGAAAACTAGGTGAGTGGATTGTTTCTGAAGGATTTGCCTTCATGGGTCTGAAACGTGATGTGATAGCAGCTCTGTGGGGAGCAATGTCCTGGTGAGGATAAAGTCAAACCTGCTGCCGATGTTTTAAATCCCAGGAACACGCATATGGGAACTGGCACTGGGACCCGATGGCTGCTTGGTTTCTTTCTCTGTTCTCTTTGCTTCCGTCTGGAGTCCTGAAGCTGGTGGCTTTCTGAGCCGCAGCTTTGTTTTTTTTTTGTGTCGTGGAGATGTGGGCTTCTGGAGTCAACTTAGCTGTGACAGTGGACTAGGGCTGGTGTCGGCCCACTGCCTTCTCCGTGCTGTGTGCTCCGGCCAGCTGGGAGTCGCGCGGCAAAAGCGTCTGCCGCGCCGTCCAGGCTGTGTTCCTGAGTGCTCGCCCGGGGTGGGTCTTGTATATTTTCAAGAATAAGCATGTATTCCTTATTAGTAAAACTAGTGGGGAAGCCTCCTCCCCGCCCCCCTGCCCCGCCCCCGCACGCTCTACAGTACAGTAATAGACTGGAGGGATTCCAGGGGCCATTGTCAGCCCTACTTTATATCAGAAAGGGCTTTAAGCAAGATGACTCACCAAGGGTCACAAATCTGGCCTGGGACTTTCCATCACCCAGAGCAGCAGTATGCGGTCAGTGTGGCAACGCCTTGCCACACCCCCAAGTGCTTCNCACGTATTAATGGTGGCAGTGGGGGTTGCATTGTATGACATCAAGTACCAGGCCCTTCTCCCATGATACTTCGGGGCCCCACCAACTGACTTGCTTCTCCCCCAGTCAGTTATTGGAAGAAATTGGCACAAATGAGCCAAGTGCCGATCACGACCTCTATTGATTCTAGTGTTAAGGCATTAACTCTCAGGTCTGGAAGAGGCCTGCCTTCTGGACCGTCCTGTTTAGCAGAGGTCCAGAAGCCTCCTACAAGTTGGGGCAGAACTTTCTTTTCAGCTTGTTCTCCCCACAAAGCCCTCCCCCACCCTGTTTCTTCTTTTTCCAGTACTGGAAACTGAATCCAGGCGTCCCACATTTTAGGTGGACACCCCACCACTGACCTGTACCCCCAGCTCCTCAGGCTCTTTCTCCTGAGACAGAGGCTCATTAAGTTGTCCCAGGCAGGCCTTGGACATGAAATCTCCCCACCTCCGCCTCCCCACTGGCTGGGATTATATAGAGCCTTGTGTTTTAGGCATGTCTGTCTTTTGAAAAAAGGTTTCAGCAACCACAGTGGCATCAGTTTCAAATTAGTGACCATGTTTTTATGGCCATCTGAATACACACACACACACACACACACACACACACACACATATGTATATGTATATATATACATATATATTTATATATGACAAGATCTTACCATGTAGCCCTGGCTAGCCTGGAATTTGCTATGTAGACCAGGCTGGCCTTGGATTCACAGAGCACTCTTGTCTCCAGAGTGCTGGGATCGAAGTTGTACACCACTGAGGTCACCCCCACCTTACGTTCCCACCTCCACCTTTGACCGGGACAATGGTGAGGGAAGAAAGCAGTTTGTGTTTTGGCCTCAACCCTGCCACGGCCTGCAGCGTCCCCAGGCCTCACAGGCAAGCTTGCCTCTCCTTCCTCTCCTTTTGGGAGTCACGAGGCAGCTCRTTTGAAGGAGSTGACACTTGCCTTCTGTAGCTGTGTTGTTTTCGTCTCGTAGTAGGCGATGACAGGGATGGACGCTCGGTGGTAGGCCTCCAGGCGCTTGGCGATGCTCTGGGCACTGCCCTCCCCACGATGGCTGCTCTGGCTTCTCTGAAGAAGGCGGTGAGTCATGGTGTCTGCTGAGCAGTCCATGCAGATGACCAAGTGCGGGTCTCCAATCTGTGAAGGAGCAGAGCAGAGCTTGGTCAGTTGGGGTTCTAGAAAAGGTCAGGGAGCCCTTCCACCCCTGGGGCTGTTGGTTCCTCTCAAGTGCCCAGTACTACACTGTGGTAGAGACGAGACTGGCCTTCATGGCTTCTCATTTGCAGAGCTGGCCCTCACCACCTGCTGCCTCCCAGCTCTGTCTTGTTCAGCGTTCTGGTGAGCTCAGACGATGCAGGAATCGTGAGTTACCTAAGACAGCCAGTCTGTCCTTCACACCTGGGGGCGGAGTGTGCRTGCACACGCGTGTGTGGGCATGCCTGTGTGTATCGTATATGTATGTGTGTGCAGAYGYGTGTGTGCATGATATGCATTGCACACAAGTGCATGCATGTATGTGTATGTTGTTCCCCTTGTAAAGTTCTCCCTGACCCACTGGAGCAAAGCTGACAATCTCCTCCTTCGTGCCACCAGCGTGTCTTATTCCAGCCACCAGAACATACTACYGCGTGCCATATTGTTGGATCTGCATTATATGGATTGGGGRAGCACAGCGGCCAAGCAGGAGTCAGGCTGTTAGGGCGGAATTCTGGTGTAACTAGATTCAGAATGGGCTTCAAGGATCCCTTGCCACCTTTCGCTTGAATGCTGTTCTTCCCTTGCAACACTGAGCCCGGCCTCCTGCTGCTCTGTAATTCTGGGGCAGTGGCGGATAGAGTGGGCCTGGGGCTTCACGCCTTTAGAGATGAGGTAAGAGCGTCTTAAGCTTTTTCCACTTGTGAGACCCCATCTTGGCTGAGTAATTTTTACRTTACTCCTGKCATACAGATAAATAAAATAGCCATATAATTTAAACATTTGCTAATAATAAATGTATAAAGAACTTAATTCTTAAAACATTTATTACACATGTGCTTTTACCGCAGGAAACTGCATTTTTTTTGGTCTGGTGTTGCATAACACTTACTATAGGGAAAACCAGCGACTTCCTGTGATGTTCAACCCCTCTGACATCGCCAAGTCCTGAGATAGTCTGAGCTACCCCGTGGGAGAGGCCATGTGATTAGCAGTGCCAGGCTAGCTCACCCCAGCCCTGCTCCAGAGACACACGCCCAGCTTTAACCTGTATGCGACTACTACAGTACTGGGGGCYGCGCGGGAGAGCCCAGCAGCTGAGCCCATCAAACGGCAGACACTGGATCATGCACTAGCAATCCCTCCCAACATCCCTTAAATTTTATGATGACCCTGAGGAGACCACAGAGGTCACACATGAGGTGGCACAGATGACCCTGGGTGGGTTAAGGGGGCAGCGTGGGCGGTCTGCTTGGCACGCAGTAGGTCTGCGGAGCRTTAGGTATTCTGCTTCAGTCCTGCTTTGGATCCCCATCTCCGCATGCAGGGCTCATGGGCTCTGCTTCTGRTCCCAAGTCTTGCACATATAGGAGAGTAAGGAATGTCCCCACAAATGGATGATGGTGACCATCTGTGAGTTCAAGCTCTCCAGCTCCCATGAATGTCCGAAACATCCCTTTGTCCCTGTGGAGTACCAGCTGTACTTCCCCACCCCTGGTCGACAGAAACCGACCCCTGCTCCTCACCGGCGCCACCAGCGTGCCATGTTCAGGGCATGGGCCACAGAAGGCTTGTCAGTCGGCYCTCTGAGGAAAGGGCCTGAGGGTTGAGAAGGATGCTGGGCCCACGCCACACAGAGACATGCTTCTCTAGAAAGTGCTGATTAGACACTGTCTACGCTCCCTAAGGGATGCGTAGGTCACAAGGAACGTTTAGGGGACGTTCCCTAAAGTCTGGCCACCCTTGAACAGGTGGAGCTTCGGAGGAGGAGAAAACAACTCTCGCTCACCAGCAGAGGGCGAGCTTGAGAGACAGTTGGTGGTCCATCCGCTCCTGAGAAGCAGTGTCTGCTTGGCCTGCATGGGCCATTTCCAGGCCACGCAGGGGGACAGAAAAGCAAGCCCAAGGGTTCAGTTAGGCATCAACAGAGGTTGTTTGCATCTAAGCTGGAGCTGTCCCTTAAAGACCAATCGGACCAACGTAAGAGCAGGCAGAGAGGTTGCGTCGACACCCGAGGCTTGGGAGTGACCACCAGCATCCAGTTTGGGGCTTGTGAGGAATGGGCCTCAGGCACAGCATCTGCCATCGRACCAGCATCTGCATCTGTCCAGMAGGCCTGCGCATCCTCCACAGCCCGACTGCCCGAGAGGCCTCCCTGCCAAGTCAGTTCCTCAGGCTCAAACCACAAGGCTTGGCCTTGCTCGCTTCGACYGTGAGCACAGCTGGCACACAGTAATCACATCTGGGAGTGACCGGAAGCACCTGATGGGGCTTTTTTTTTTTTWWWTWAWTKKTWAAAAAAATTGTRTTTTGAGAAATTTATACTGTTTTGATCATATAATAGCATTTAATGCCTAAGCATTAAAAAAGATTTCATTTTTGTTTATGTGTATGCCACACGTGCTCTGGATGCTCTCAGAGGCCAGAGAGGGAGTCAGATATCCCGGAGCRGTAGTTACGAGTGGTTGTGCACTGTCTGATGTAGGTGCTGGGACCTGAACTGTGGCCTCTGGAAGAAGYGTGAGCTCTCTTAACCCTTGAGCCATCTCTCCAGCCTCCTAAACCTTTTCCCCCCTCAAGACAAGGTTTCTCTGTGTGGCCCTGGCTGTCCTGGAACTCATGCTGTAGACTAGGCTGGCCTCAAACTCAGAGATCCTTCTGCCTG
>BDUI01001316.1:141533-160571 GCA_002335545.1 Apodemus speciosus
AATACTAGAACAGGGAAGTGGGGAGGGGTGAATGGGGGAACCGGGAGAGGGAAAAAGACATATGGGACATCTGGGGGGCGGGGAATCCAGAAAAGGGGAAGTGAAATGTAAATAAAGAATATATCCAATAAAAAAAATGAAAAAAAAAAAGAAAAATGTTAGACCAGACTGTGGTGGCACATGCCTTTAATCCTAGCACATGGGAAGCAGAGGCAGGCAGATTTCTGAGATTGAGGCCAGCCTGGTCTACAGAGTGAGTTCCAGGTCAGCCAGGGCTATACAGAGAAACCCTGTCTTGAAAACAAACAAACAAACAAAAAAACCAAGATGAAAAACAAAAACAAAAACAAAACAACTTTAGTATGGGAACAGGAAAGAGGAGGGGATCCTTCATAGCTTTAAATATAAAATAGAGTATTATAAAACCCTCAATTTTTCTTCAGTCTTCCCTAAGACTCCCCCTGAGCTTCATCTACTGTTTGAGTATGAGTATCGGCATCTCTTTCCATTGGTTGTTGGGTAAAGGCTCTCAGAGGACAGTTATGCTAGGTTCTTGTCTTTAAGCATAACAGAGTATCGTTCATAGTGCCAGGGATTGGTTCTTGTCCATGGAATGGGTCTCAATTTGGAGCAGTCATTAGTTTCCCATTCCCTATATTTGTCCGTGTCCATCTTGTATGCAGGACACATTTTGATCCAGAGGCTTGATGGGTGGTTTATTGTTTTCATTATTCTGTAGGAAGATCAACAGAGTCAGCTAATCTGTGAATCACCAACCAAAGAGCAAGCACAGGCTGGACCCAGGTCCCCTGTATTTATGTAGCCAATTACTAGCTTACTAGACTCCCAAACAACTGGAGCAAGAGCTCTCACCGAGCTTATTGCCTACATGTCTGCTTGTGGAAACCACACTGTTAAATGGACAGCCTTGTCTGGTCACAGTGGGAGAGGATGTGCCCAGTCCCACAGTAACCTAGTGTGTGGGGTAGGGTGTAGGGTGGGCTGGGGGCATGTGACTGTGAGTGGGTAGGAGTGGGATTTGACAGCCAGAGGGGGATTTCTCCTTCTAAGAGGATTGAGGGGAGGACATATGTGAGGGGAGTAAAGTAAATAAGTAAATAAATTTAACAATAAAAAGGGGGAACACTATAGGACAAACTGTGTCATACCACATCATTCACAATAAGAAGTTGTTTATGCTTTGTTTTATTGTTTTATTTTTTACTTTTTGTCTTTCATTTTCTTTTCTGKGGGGGGGGGGTTACAAGGGCAGAGGCCATATACAAAGGGATTGGGAAATGAGTAGGATTGGGGAGCATGTTGTGAAACTCACAATGAATCAATAAAATTTTTTTTAAAGTTGGCCCAATTAAACACATAAAAAGAGATACTGCATATGATTGTTTAAAAAATTAACCTCCTAAAAGAGAAACTAGAGTGGGAGGATTAAATGGAGAGAGGGACAAGTAGACAGGATAAAGAGAGAAGAACAATTAACACTAAAGGCCTGTGTGTGTGTGTGTGTGCAGTATGTGTGTGTGAATGTGTGTGTATATACATATTTTGGAATCACCAAATAACCAGATAGACAGGACCAAACCAGGCATCTCATACCATCAATTAAAGCATCCAGTGCCATGAATGGATTAGATAATGTTGAGTTCTTAACCAAATATGTCCCATGGAAGCCCTAAACATCACAGGATACTTGCTCAGTTTATTGATTACCATCTATAAGTTTGCAGTAAAGCATTGTTGATGAAGATACCAACTATGTATGATCAGTCAAACACTTGTCATTGAATAGGAGAAATTAAGCTGGTACCTTACTGGAAGCTTTATCACTCTTGACTAACACTCAAGTTATTAGAAGTTATTTAGAATACTACCAGTGAAGAAAAGTAACAATGGATTCTACCCATTTACAAAATCCTCAAACCTAGAGTATCAGAGACCAGTCCATAGGAAGGATAAAATTTTCATTAAAATAGTGTTAAAGACCTGGAACTCCATAAATATGATATAAGAATTAAAATATATCATTTATCTTAATATAATCACTACAAGTCTAAAAATTCTAAAGTAAATCCCTGTCAATTTTGATTAGAAAACCATAGCTTCTTTTTTAATCCCTAAATCCAAATAAATATATATTATATAAAAAACTTAAATAAAATGTAATGAATTGAAAATAGAAAAAATGTATACATTTATTGAAAAGTAAAGACAATAGTCCATAAAATTCTCTATATTAAATTAAGATAAATGATGCAGTGGAGAAATTGAATCATATTCTAAAATTCATTCTCCAAATGCAGTGGCGCAAGAAGATAGCGAATGAATAAATACAAGGGTGAGGGGAAAACAACATACAACATGTGCATGACCAGTCAAGCACTTGTCTGTAAATAGCACAGCAAAAAATGCTCAAACTTTGAATTCTATGGTTAATAGAAATTAAAGCCAAATGAGGATGTTATATACTTGGTATGTCTACAAAGTATAACCAAGTTTATAAGCATCATGAGATCCTTCTTGATTACTCTGCCTAGTCATCACAACCATCATGCTCTGTCAGTTGCCAGTGCCTAGGGGAAGACTGTGCACAGTTTCATAGTTCTTCCTATTATAGCAGCCTGGCTAAAATGAAGGGAGACAGGAGGTTTATGGCACAGGATGTGATGGTAAAGGTAGATGTACCTGGCTTCATCAACGACACCCTGGCTAGACAAGAGCCCATTTAATATTTCAAAAGTACGTACTTCCATATCAGAGATTAAAATACCTTGGCATGCCTTGCACCCAGAGTTGAGCAGATGAATTTTTAACAAGAGTAGAATGACTTCACACATTAAACAAAAGAAAGTTTCACTTTGCTTGCACTCCTAAAAATTTCAGAAACCTTTGAATTAATAAGTAATTTTTATATGTTCACTTTCTAGATTGTGGCAGATATTTTGGTGAATACTTTTGTTAAATTTAATACATTTTTATTTATTTAATGTTTTAGATTATTTTTTTACTTATTCACTTTGTATCCAGCTCACTGACCCCCTTCCACTCACCCCTCCCACAATCCTTTCCCTTATCCATCCTACCCTTCTGCTCTGAGTATGTGGAGGCCCCTGTGTATTCCCCCACCCCTGCACATCAAATCTCTGCAAGGCTATGAACATCATCTGCCACTGAGCCCAGACAATGCAGCCCAGCTAGAAGACTTATTTTACATGTAGACAACAAATTTTGGGATAGTCCCTACTCCAGTTGTTCAGGCCCCACATGAACACGAAGCTGCACATCTGCTACATATGTATAGGGAAGCCTGGGTCCAGGATACGTATGTTCTTTAGTTGGTGGTTCAGTCCCTGAGAGCTCCAAGAGCTCCAAGGGTCCAGATTAGTTGGCTCTGTTGGTCTTCCTGTAGAGTTCCTATTCACTTCGGAATTGCAATCCTTCCTCTTGTTCTTCCGTAAGAGTCTCCCAGCTCCTTCCACTGTTTAACTGTGGGTGTCTGCATCTGTCTGAGTCAGCTGCTGGGCAGAGCCTCTCAGAGGACTAGATTAACTGAGAAGACTAGCTAAACTCCTCTCTGCAAGCATAACACAATATCAGGGATAGGTACTTGCCCACAAGATGGGTCTCAAATTGGGCAGTTATTGGTTGGCCATTCTTTCAGTCTCTGTTTCATTCCCATTACTGGAATTCGTGTAGACAGCTGTCAGTGTCTAGTGCATTGTGGTCCCAAGAGTAGAGCTGCCTTATCCAGGACACAGGGTGTACACAGACATAGTCACCCAATGCACACTTTATTAAAAGATTCAGCATCTTTTATACAGAAAGCAGAATAAAGATTTCCCACAGTTTTTCATTCATACCAGGTTCCAATTACCTAGCAATAGCTTATCATGGTTTAAAATGACCCAACCTTCCTTGCAGATTGAGAAATCTGTCTGCAGTCCAACTCTTTGGTCTGATGTCTGATTAAATTATAAGCAAAGTTACTTTCTCATGATAAACGGAATAGGAGGGTCACTTCCTCAGGTTTGCAGCTTACATGGCAGAACCCCAGGATTCTCTGCTTGAGAAATTATGCTTCCTTGGTCTCAATCTGCTGGGAATGAGAAAGACCCTAGGTTATCTCAAAGCTAGCAAGCTAGGAACTCCTCATGGCATTTGTCTACAGACAGGATAAAATTTGGTTTGACACAATTAGCTAATCATATGATTCCCAAGAAGAAGGGAGGAAAGGGCTCTGGTCCTGAAAAGACTTGATCCAGTATCGTAGGGGAGTACCAGAACAGGGAAATGGGAGGGGGGTGATTGGGGAATGGGCAGAGGGAGAAGGACTTATGGGACATATGGTGAGGGGGGAACTGGGAAAGGGGGAAAGCATTCGGAATGTAAACAAAGAATATAGAATATAAAAAAAATTGGTTTGAAAATTTTGTGGGTGGTTTGGTATCCCTGTCCCTTTACTGGGGTTCCTGCCTGGCTAGAGGAACTGATGCTATGAGTCTCAGCTAAGGTCAACTCCATTGAATCTTGGGGCCTCCCTTATCCTAGATCTCTGTCAAATCCTGGAGAGACCTCCCCCACACCTTCGTCCTTGTCAGTTGCAAACTTATATTCATTCTCATGGCCTTTGTGCCATCTCTCTTGTCCTTCTCCACACCTGATCTTCAACATTCYCTATACAMCCCCAATTGCCTCTCCTACCTAGTTCCCTTTTAAATTAAATAATTTTTGCCATTASTAAATAACGTGAACTGTTCTAAAACATTTAGAAAAGGTCACTATAATCCCAGCTGGCACACTTTTCTGCAGATATGTTTAATTAAGGTAATAGAAGGTCAGTATTTTATCACCCTTCCAATGCAAGTTAATAGTGCTTATGCTAGTAAGAACATCTTATGAATCCATCAAATTCGTAACCAAGAAACAATCACCTCTGAATTTTGTACACTAGTGCAAAGAGGTGAATTCATAGGATTAGTTTGTGCTTGGATAAAAAAAAAAAAAACTCATAAAGTCATATGGTGGTTGCTTCAATCCCTTTTGAATTCTTTTGCCTGAAAAATGATTTGATCAATGGAAATAGAAAACTGGGTAGGAAACATTCATTGTTTCTTTTAAAAGAACAACTCAAGGTCACTGTATTTCTGATCACTTAACAACACTGAACTCTTGTAGTATATTTTGCTGACCTATTTAACTAGAAGCATAAATTAACATTAGAACAACTTCATTTGTTACAATTGTTTTATTTCCTGCTGTGAAAACTTATCTTCAGGCCAAAAGGTCAGAAAATTCATTTTCTAGCATGATGCTAAACTTATCTTGACTTTACTATTGTTCTAGAGCAACTTGCTTTCTCTGTAAATTAGATGGTGATGTTTTCAAATTAATGATAAATTAAAGTCTTTAAAAAGGAGGTTCATCATGTAATTCTTAGGCAAATGGACGGAATTAAAGTATATCTTCCTGAGTGAGGTAACCYAGTCACAAAAGAACACACATAGAATTCACTCACTGATAATTGGATATTAGCCCAAAACCTTGACATGCCCAAGATGCAATTCACAGCTCACATAAAGCTCAAGAAGGAGGAAACCCAAAGTGTGGTTGCTTCAGTCCTTCTTCAGAAGGGGGAACAAAATACTCTGGGGAGGAAATACAGAGATAGTGTAGGGAAGAGACTCAAGGAAAGGCCATCCAGAAACTGCCCCACCTGGGGATCTATCCCATTCTCAGACACCAAACACAGACACTGTTGCAGATTCCAGAAGTGCTTGCTGACAGGAGCCTGATATAGCTGTCTCCTGAGAGGCTCTGCCAGAGCCTGACAAATACAGAGGTGGATGCTCACAGCCAGCCATTCCACTGAGCATGGGGACCTCAATGAAGGCTTGAAGGAGCTGAAGGGGTTTGCAACCCATAGGAAGAACGATATCAACCAACCAGATCCCAGAGCTCCCAGGGACTAAACCACAAACCAAAGAGCACACATGGAGGGACCCACAGCTCCAGATGCATATGTATCAGAGAATGGCGGTGTTGGACATGAGTGGGAGAAGAGGCCTTGGAGGGCTCTATGCACCASTGTAGGTGAATGTCAGAGCAGGGAGGCAGGAGTCGGTGGGTGGGTTGGGGAGCACTCTCATAGAAGCAGAGAGAGGGAGGATGGGATAGGGGATTTCCAGAGGGGAAACCTGGAAAGAGGATAACAGTTAAAATGTAAATAAATAAATTTTCCAATGAAAAAAAGGAGATTCAGTTAATCAAGTCTGCAAACATAACAGTATTGCCAAGGTAGAAAATAAAAAGGTGTATAGATATGAATTATTTCTTTTGTATCTAAGCAATATTTTCAGTTAAGCAGCATAAAATTTATTTTGTCTATGGTTGGATATATTTATATTATTTGTAACTAATCCATCATAAAGAAGTACAAATGACATTCTGATAGTCAACATGAGACACACTAAAAGTATGAAACATATAATAAGAACTCTCTTTACACATGATTATATGCCACAAATTCATAAAAATATTCACACAAAATTAATTAAATCACATGTATTTATTGAAAATAGATTTTGAGTACTATATTCTGATTTTGATTTTCCTCCATCAAGTCCTCCCAAATCTTTCCTATATACATACTCACCAAAATCCACACACTTTCTTTCTCTTTCCCTTCATGACAACAGAGATCTAAAATGATATACTGCTACTACTACTACTACTACTACTACTACTACTACTACTACTAATAATAATAATAATAATAATAATAATAATAACAAATCAGATTAAGATGCAAAAATACTACCAGATTCCCACATAGATTTCAGTGTGGTCTCACTGGATATACAAATCACACTTATGTGGTAGGACCCATGCTCATAGCAGTTACTAAAGTAAGGAAAATTCAAGGACATTTTTAGAGGTTCTTTATCTTACAAAAAGTTTATTTTTACAAGTATCTTAAAAAGGTAGTCAACCAACAAAACTACAGTGGTATTTAGTTTAAAGTATTTTATAATTAGAGAATATAAACATGCAATACATACACATCAAACCTGAGTTTTAAATTAACCAGGAATTTTGTGGGAAAATGTTAAGTAAACTATAATACATTACAAATGTCAGAATCTTCTACTACTTATAGAGGTTTGAACAGGGACAGAAATTAAAAAATAAACTTTATACTTAGATAATGTAAAAACACCAACCATCAGTTTATTCATGATACTAGGTATGTATTCTAAGGAAAGAAAAATTGAAAATCAGAAAAAGGAAAAAATCGAAACTTACATCATGAATACAGGGGTTTCTTTTATGAAGAATATATTTTCAAAATACTATTTATAAGCGGCTCAGTCTGTACAATGTAATTTGCATGTATGTTTACAGAGCTGATGATTTTTATTGGAATCAATTGACTTTCTCTAACTTGGGGAATAATATTTCTTTCATTCTATGGGGATTTCTCTATAGCCTACAGTTTTCTGTGTGGGGTTGAGGCCTTGTGCACTTGCTGTCATCCACTTTGACAAGTCTATTGTCCTGTCCTACTTCAGGTCATATTTATGCAGTCTTGTTAGTGAGATTTTACAAGTGTGGCTTCTGATGTTAATAGAAGACACATTCTCACAGCAAACATCTTGAACTTACAATATTGCTCTTATAATATTTTCACATTTTCTTATTCAGTATCTTTTGAAGCTTAAGAGTAAGAGTTGATTTGTTGATGTATCCATTGGACTGGCCTCCAAAACTGCATTTTGATTGGTTGTAATTTTCTGTAATGTCATCTATCTATCTGTCTGACTATCTATCTATTTATCTATCTGTCTGTCTGTCTATCTATCTCAACRCACATACACATAATGAATACAGGGGCACCATTCATGAATAGTAAGAATATAATTTCACAGGGACATTTATAATACCCTTTTCAGTTTGCATAATTGTAGTTATTGGATAACTACAAGATTGTGTTTGTGTTTGTGTGTGTGTGTGTGTGTGTGTGTGTGTGTGTGTGTTTGTGTGTGTTTCTAGGATATATCCTCCCCTTAGGGATTTAATGCTGTGAAGAGTTTCCATGACCACAACTACTCTTACAAAGCAAAACATTTAATTGTGGCTGATTTACAGTTTCAGACATTTAGTCTGTCACCATTAAGCCAGGAAACATGGCAGCATGAAGGAAGACATGTTGCTGAGATGAATGTCGTTCTACAAATTGACATGAAGGCAGCAGAATGAGACTGAGCCACACTGGCTGTAGCTTTAATATATGAGACCTGAAAGCACATCTCCAAAATGAAACATGTGCTCTCTCAAGGCCACACCCACTCCAACAAGGCCACAAACCTCCTAATAGAGTCACTCCTAATAAGCCTATGGGCCTATATGGGTCATTTTATTTTGAACCACTCTGTGTGTGTATGTGTGCATGTGTGTGACAAAAATTAATTAGAATCAAGTCATTGCTTGAAAATAGCAAGGGAATTTAGATGAGGGGGTTGAGAGGAAGTAAGTGGTATAATTGTATTATAATTTCAAACATGAAAGAAATAATAAAAGAAAGGACCAGTTTACTAACAGACCTCTAATTCTTCCTCAATGAGAATACAGGTAAAGAAAATTTCTTGTGAGTATATTTCCATCTGTCATAAAGAAGAGGTATTCAATACACAGTCTAATTCTGTTTTCACACTGTCAAACCAATTAAAAATGTGTAAAGTGATCTCTATTTGATGTGATAAAAATCTCATGGTATCTTCATATATCCCTTGCATTTTTTCAAACTCTCAATTGATATAGAAGCCATATTAAGAAAACAGGCTACAAGTTATTGGAGTAGGCATTTTTTAAAAAAAAAATTTCACTAGTAGCACACAGAGTACTCATTATAAGAAAATATCTCGCTTCTCATAATCATTTATTGTGGGGAGCAAAGTCCTTGTGAACATATGAGGAATGAATAAAGTCCTGAATGGATGAATTCTAGTGACAAGGACATCAATATCTCAAAGTCAAAAGAATTGGTAAGGACTTCCTCTGGAATGTAGGAATATGTATGTATATATGTAAACACACACATACATATATAGAGAGATATGTATACAGATATGTATATACGTGTGTGTGTGTGTGTGTGTGTGTGTGTGTGTGTATGATGTATGTCCATGTTTCTGTCTGTAGTTTTTTATTCCATGATCATCCTGTCAGGTTTTCAGAAGCAAGCCATGCTTTTGATGCCAATTCACAAGATTCCCTGTTTTGATTTAAATACAACCCAGCAAGTTAGTTCAGCAGAAAATGTTGAAAATCATCAAACCTGATAACTTGAGAACCTCAGTTCCCTCTTGAAGGAAAACCATACATACAGTTGAATAAGGGAATAGACTCATATTGCCTTTTCTCTGATTTACATACTCATATTCACTCTCCCCTCTTCTTTCTAATTTATAAAGCGGGTTTCTAAAAGTCTCTTCTTTCTTTGATCAAACAGAGGCTAGTATAGAGTGTTCTAAAGTCCGAACTGGACTGCTGTGAAGTCTTTAAGGATGATTATTGCAGTTTCTTTGCTGAGGTCTCATAACTTTAATATTTCACTAGATCTTAAAATAGATCAAAGTGAAAAATCAGTGGAGCTCATCCAAATGTCAGAATTCGTTGAACTTGCAGTTAACATGAGAAAATGAACAGAGCTACATGATGTTATCACCAGGATTTCAATTTAAATGCTGCTTATGACTGCATGCAAGATCAGATGGATATAAGCAAGGCTAAAATCATCTAATCTGAACATCTTTTATATTTATAAATGCAGAAGTAAAGAGGTCACACGGGTTTAATGTTCCAGAAATCCAATAATTCTATGCATTCATCATTCATATTATATATGTACTCTACCACCTGAAACTAAGAGATTACTATACTTTTCATGTAAATTGAAAATATTAAATTGATTTCATGTCCATAACAGTGGCTCTTCCCAAGATAAAGCAGCAGGACTGAATTTCACTATGCAGTGAGATTATCTAAATCTGATGATTTCTATTTGTCAGTTAAATCATATGGTCATTTTCAGCAGTCTATGAGGGGTGATGCTAGTTTCATAACGTGGTATGTTAATAATTGAATTAATAAAACTAGAAAAATGCCAGATACTTTCCAAAATGAGATAATTTAAGATATATTTCCTCAGGTAATATAATTGCTTGATTTTAGTTTTTATACTTTATTAATCTGGAATTAAGATGCCAAATATGCAATGAAGAAGTCTTCAAGTGATTTCTCGAACAGTATTTCCCATGGAAAATGATTAAACAAAATGATTACTGTATTACAAATAAAAAACGGGGAATTATTCAAAACATAGTAATATAAATAGCATATACTTTTTAATCTTAATCTCAAAAAAGTTACTACACCATTATATAATATGTTAATAATTTCTCTTTAAGATAACAAAAGTTAAAGTTGAAGTATAGAAATATTAGAAAGCACTGAATGGATTAGAATAGTTATCTTAAAGATAAAATGATGCATATAAATCTGTATTGCATTACTAACAATCTTTGCTAAAGACAAAGGAGAAATCCAACTAGGTTTTTCAATGAAGTAATTCCAGGCCAAAGTAAATATGGAGCTAAATCCCTTCATAGAAAGTAGAAATATGAAATCTACTGCTCAGATTCCTTAACCAACTACTTTTAATGAAACAGTAAATTAGAGCATAGCATTCAAAACCTTATCTTTAAGTTACTAGTTTATAGGGGATCACCAGTCTTTTGGACAAATGTTTAATATAACGTGGACAAAGGTATTACGTTTTAGTTGTGTTAAAGAGAACAACACAAACCCAATAAAGGTCTAAGCTCAATTCAACAAAATCCCTGGGACCTGCAGGCATTTGAAATAGCTTGTGGTTTTACACGTCTTATCTCAGGGAAGATATTAAGGACGTCATTGTTTCTGAAAATCATGGCATCTGTCCATACTAAGATTTTCCTGTGTCAATAAAGTGTATTCTTATAGGCTGTCTTTACTAATACAAGTTAGACAATAAGTACATATCTCCTTTCTCAGCATAATTCAGGGTTTCTTTGTATGGCAAATACTTTCATTGGAGTTAAAATTATGATACTATATTTATACTACTATTTACATATTATCAGTGTGCACAAACAAGAAAATGGACACATTATCATTTTAAACATTGTCACTATTATCGAATACCAGAGGTGGTAGACATGTAAAAATATATTTCTGATTGCAAGCACATGCCTTTATTTATTTGAAGCTTAACTTGGGAGACATAAAAAAGATCATCTGGGATATTTATAGCTGGATTCTTCATGGAAGGAAAGTTCCAAAACACCATTATTACATTCTAATTGAAGAAGTAATGTAACCTAGATTTTTGAAAGGTTTAATATCTTATTGAAAACTTCTTGTTTTCTATATATTCTTTAATATTTGTGTATTTTTTATTTAGAAAAACCTAATTGAGAAGGTTTGTCTTCTTTGTAGCGTGTGTTCCTTGACCTTGTTATGGCCTGTGAGGGCACATATTTCTGAGATGTCACTGAGTAGTTCTGTAGCAATAGACAAAGTRCTTTCATTACCACAGGCTGTTTTCTCTGGTGAGTCTTATGCAGTTATTTTACTGTCCTTATTGCAGTCAGTTCATTATTTGAGCCATTTTCCTCTGAAGTCACATTGTTTCCTTGAGTTCCTTGGTCTAGCCTGAATCTCAAAGCTCCTTTTAACCTAGAAGTCATTCTGATGATCTGAGATAGGAATTCCTCTCAAATTCAATTTGAAGCTAGAAAAAAATCTAGTGTAGTATTTGGAATAAATATTATTTTGAGTAAAAAGCAACAATCCCTGAAGGGCAAAAAGCAKATTATACATGCTCCAAAAGAACAAAGTGTTTTGTCTCAAAAATATAGAAGACAAATTTCTGTCCAGAAATACCTTTTCACAAATACAAATTTCGGTATATTTATGATGCATTTTGTTAGTGTTTGTAATAAATTATGTTTATTTGCTGAGTATTTTACTATATAAGATTGTGAGCAGAGTCTTCTCTCATGCAAGCACACTGCCCAAGATGAGGCAAATACTCCCACTCTTGTTTGCTGTGTGTATATGTATGAATTCTACTTTATATCTAAAAGGAGTCATAATTTCTTTTATAGTTGTCATGCATTTTTCCCAAAGAGGTCATTTTGTTAGTGTCCTAACAGATAGAAAGCACTGTTACACAAAAGCATTGCATCATCAGATACTGTTTCTGAAGAAGGAAAGAACTACTGAGATTCTAAGGTACATTAGTAATAGCAATCCAATAGGATATTGTGTGTTTATTTGGTAAGAACTGATGCTGGACATATTTTCTAGTGACTAAAACCACTAAGTCACAAACTCATCTGGAAGATAAATTATCCTCAACCCAAGTTTTCACTCTTTGCATTTACCTAATTGTGACTTGAAATCATCTTTGCCTTTTTGTTATTTTGTACCTGCATTTCAACAATGCTCATCTCTTCCACATTAACCCCCAAGTCCTTTCACATTMAAACCCACATATTCTTCAAAGGAAATGGTTAACACATGTGAACTATGAGMAAGTGTGCTGATTTTAAATTCTGTGTCTGGATTCACCTTTTTAAAAGTAGAACATTTAGCTCCTAATACACCATGACCAGCCGTCCATCTAATGTTTCTCCTGGTACACATGGATCTCTCATTCCATNCATATTCTCAGCCAGATTAATAAAGTATCTTACTAATAAGTACCTTATTGATGCAAGTGTGAGAATAGTCTATAGGACATATACTCAGTAGATGAATAAAGAAACATTAAAAATTTTAAAGTAATTTTTATAGTTTTAAAGAGAGTTTAAAATAGTTTTATGGATAAAGGCAATGATACTTAAGAAATGTATATTTTTTAAAATTCTATTTTCTAGAGTCTGTCTTAAAGTGCTATCAGTTGTCCCCTTCTTGATACTAAGCTGTTTCAGATTCTAGAAAATTTGAAGTCATACAGAATTTATAATTCCTTTCTAACTTCTCTATCAGTTGTAAACTAGCATTAGAGTAGACCTACTTCTGAATGTTGACATTCACATATTAAATAATATTCACACCTTTTTTTCATTTGTCAGTGAACACATTCCTCAATTTTTTCCCCTAGAGTAATTCCATGTGATAAAATTCTTAGATACCTCTGTGTCTTATGAGAGGTTATTAGATTTTTTACTCATGAAACAGATTATCATTTAAACATAATTAGGGATAAGGATATTGCCATCTCAGTGCTCTGTCATACTTATTCAGAGCTTCTAAACAGTGAGGAAGGGTTATAGAAAATAATGTGTAAAAGTACTTTACTGAAAAGTCTAGAGAACATAAAATCACTCCTATTTAAATAATCATTTTGTATAACTTGGCCAATGTATTTGTGGTCTCTCTCTCTCTCTCTCTCTCTCTCTCTCTCTCTCTCTCTCTCTCTTTGTGTGTGTGTGTGTGTGTGTGTGCATGTGTGTGCAAGAATATTGAGAAAGATGAATTTCCAATTTTAATCCAATAGTTTTTCTCATCTACCAGTTCACTTGGAATAAGTAAGGCTATCTCATCTGGAGTCTCTCATATCTATAGAAAACAAGTTGTTCAACTGATACTTCTAATCTCCTCTATTTATAGTCTCCTTCCTTGCTATGTTCCCTAAACTATTAGTTATGAAGTTACCCATCCCTCTTAGACATCCTGCATTTTATTGATTAATATTTTCACTGACCATGTCTCTTTTGTTTTGAGTGAACTTCCTTCTGTGAACATTCAATTCTTCATTAATGGCATAAAAAATTTATTCTTCTGAACATCAACACCAGGTGCTTTTATCTTTGATGTACTAAGCATTCAAAAAGGATTATTTAATTTATAAAAGTTCCGAATTGAGTATCCTGTGGAGTTTTTGTAAACTTGTAGCCTATTTAAGAAGGTATTTTGCTCTATTGAAAGCATAAATCAATTCAAATTGAAAGCTTCAAATTCTTATCTGAAAACCAATTTAGGTTATTATATAAAGACACAGGATGCCAAGAAAACTTTGGAAACAGTTTCAATATATAACTACACATGATGACCTGGTGACAACTCGAGGACACAAGGATAAGTCAGGAAATGAGGTATCAGCATGAGCTTAAGAAAGATTAAGGAGAATGTATAGAAAAAATGTCAAGGGTTTTCTGCATAGTAGATACATTATTCCAGACACAACCACTATATTGAATAAACCATCCTATTCGTGATTAGGTTATAATAAGCATTATACTAGTGTAGAACTGTATGTAGTTTTACTTGATATACCCTTTTTACAAATATAAATATCTGGGGATAATATAATGCTAAGCATAAGTGAAGCTTTCAAGTATTATGATCTCCCAAAAATGCATATGTGATATGCTGTTACTGCATGTTGTAAATGTCCAGCATTGGAATTTTTGTTTGGCTAAGAGAATATTTGTAATATTCAAACATATTTTGGCTGTCTGAAAATTCTGGAAAATAGCCAGAATATCTAAAATTAATCTTATGTGTCCTAATGATGAAGGATTAATTTCTTCTATTAATTATTATTTTTCTGACTTTACACCTTCCACAGAATGCTTTGTTGGCTTTTCAAGACAGGGTTTCTTTGTGTACTCCTAGATGTTGAGAAACTCACTAGTAGACCAGGCTGACTTCCAATCAGAGATCCACATGACTCTACCTACAGAGTGCCATGAGTAAAGGCATGTGCCAACATTGCCTGGCTCACTTATCAGTACTTTAATATGAAGCATGCATGTAAAACAAATAAACAAAGTAAGTTAAAAATGTTTATTGGGTTCACTTTAAGCAATATTTCATTTAGAGGAAAGAATCAACTGTGATTTAGAGGAAAAAATGAATTTAAAAAATCCAAAACTGTATATAAAAAGTCTACGCAAGTGACCCAAGCCTGTTTTATATGCAATATACAAGAAGATTGGTAGAAGGCTGGATCATGAGGTATTGAGAGTTTCCGTTTTACTTACATGTTGCTCATTGGAATTATGATGCCTTAGAATCAGAATCATTGGGTATTTTCCTTTAATGGTTTGTTTGTGATATAAACATCACCATTTAGATCATTTAGCACACACTTAGTATTTAATCTAGTTACAAATTTGTACCAGTGTTGACATACAACTCTTACTGATCTACAAAACATTATGAAATTTATAACCCTGGAATATTTCTAATTTCTGCATTGGCCACAATTACAACTTTCCCTCTTTTGTACCTCCTAAATGACTATGTAATCCAAATTTTTGCCATTTTATTTTTAAGAAGTCTATTTTCTCTATTTTATTGGGTATGTTTTTATTTACATTTCAAATGTTATCCATTTGCCCAGTTTCCCCACCTCACACCTGGAATCCCCCTATCCCATGCACCCTCCCACTGCTTCCATGATGGTGCTCCCCCACCTACCCACCCACCCACTCTCTCTTCCCCAACCTGGAATTCCCCTACATTGGGACATCAGATCTTCAGAGGACCAAGGGTCTCTCCTCCTATTGCTGTCCAACAAGGCCAACCTCTAATGCATATGCTGCTGGAGTCATGGGTCCCTCTATGTGCACTCTTTGATTGGGAGCTCTGGAGGGGGTCTGGTTGGAGATATTGTTATTCCTATGGGATTGCAAACCCCTTCAACTCCTTTAGTCCTTTCTCTAACTCCGCCATTTGGGTCCCTGTGCTCAGTCCAACAGTTGGCTGCAAGCATCTGCCTCTGTATTTGCCAGGCTCTAGCAGAGCCTCTCGGGAGACAAATATATCAGGATCCTGTCAGCAAGCACTTATTTGTATCCACAATAGTGTCTCTGTTAGGCGTCTGTATTTGGGATGAATCCCCAGGTGGGGCAGCCTCTGAATGGCCTTTCCTTCATTCTCTGATCCACACTTTGTGTCCATATTTCCTCCCTTGAGTATTTTGTTCCTCCTAAGAAAGACACTTTGGTCTTCCTCCTGGAGCCTCATGTGGTCTGTGAATTTATCTTGGGAATCCTAATCTTTAGGGCTAATATCCATTTATCAGTCAGCACATATCATGTATGTTCTTTCATGATTGGGTTACCTCACTCAGGATGATATTTTCTAGTCCATCCATTGCCTAAGAATTTCATTAAGTAATTGTTTTCAATAGCTGAGTAATATTCCATTGTATAAATGTACCACATTTTCTGTATCCATTCCTCAGTTGAAGGACATCTAGGTTCTTTCCAGCTTCTGGCTATTATAAATAAGGCTGCTATGAACATAGTACAGCATGTGTCCTTGTTATATGTTGAAGAATCTTTTGGGTATATTCCCAGGAGTGGGTCCTCAGGTAATACTATGTTCAATTTTCTGAGGAACCACCAGACTGATTTCCATTGTGGTTGTACCAGCTTTCAATCCCACCAACAATGGAAGAGTGTTCCTCTTTCTCCACATCCTCACCAGCATCTGCTGTCACCTGAGTTTTTGATCTTGGTCATTCTGACTGGTGTGAGGTGGAATATCAAGGTTCTTTTTGCATTTCCCTGATGACTAAGGATGTTGAAAATTTCTTTAGGTGCTTTTTGGCCATTCAGTGTTCCTCAGTTGAGAATTCTTTGTTTAGCTCTATATTTMAATTTTAATAGGGTTATTTGATTCTCTTGAGTTTAACTTCTTTAGTTCTTTGTATATATTGGATATTAGACCTCAATCAGAATTAGGATTGGTAAAGATCTTTTTACAATCTGTTGGTTGCTGTTTTGTCCTATTGACAGTGTCCTTTGCCTTACAGAAGCTTTGAAATTCTCTTTTCAAATATTTTTTTCCTAAAATTTRTTCACACTGTGCTATTTCAACCTTTATGGCAATATTTCTCCAGTTTTACATAGTAAGGGAAACTGATATTAAAAAATATGATCTGACATTGTCATATCCTGGATGTTTTCTAATCTTCTTTTTTTTNAAGTGTGCTGATTTTAAATTCTGTGTCTGGATTCACCTTTTTAAAAGTAGAACATTTAGCTCCTAATACACCATGACCAGCCGTCCATCTAATGTTTCTCCTGGTACACATGGATCTCTCATTCCATCCTCAGAACTGTTGTCTGCTTACTGTATGATAACAAAAAAGAAAACAAAACTCTCTTAAGCTCAGAAAAATGAAATAGTTGTTTGTAGAAAACTATGAATGTTTCTATTTTCTGTTTTATTGGGTAGAAAAAACTTAATATAGGTAATGCAAAGACAAATATATGCAGGAGCCATATTCCCACAACTGGAAACTTTACCTCATTTAAAAATAACTCCTGTCTTTTGGCAACAATCATTTTAGTTTCTGCTTACCCACACCCCCGTTTTTGTTTCTTTCCTCCCAATAGAAWATGCTATGAAAATTCCATGCTTATTTTTCAAGTGTATAAATTTTAGACCACAGAATAGGTGAGCTATTTTCATGATCAATATGAGAATTTATGTTTTAGTTTTGACAACATTGGTTTGTTAGAACCACTTTGCACTTTTCAGCCTTAACTTTGTAAATCTTCTAAAAATTATGTTTTATGTTATTGCTTGTGCTTAATGATAACTGACCTCTGGAAATCTAAGAAGGATTTGGCTTTGTATTGAGATGTAAATTGAGTGACTGTTGCCTATGTAAAAACTCTGTTTTTACATAGAACTACATGACTGAAAAATCTAGTCTATTCTTTAAAACTTCGTAAGGCATTCTTATGTTTTCAAACTTGAAGGAATGAATATTTTGAATTTTACTTTTGAAATGTAACATTAAAAGGTTATATAAATAATCACAATTTTTCTTGTCTCCCTTAAATATTTGGAAGAGGTTTAGAGCTTTATTTGAGTGAAATTTCAGTTTTACCTCCACACATTTCAGTGCACAAATCTTCTTCTGTAGATTTGGGTATCTTAACATAACATAGTGTTGTTTTACATGTCTCATTTACTTTGAAAAATCAAAGAGTAAACATCAAGGCAACAGTCACTCAATTTACATCTCAATACAAAGCCAAATCCTTCTTAGATTTCCAGAGGTCAGTTATCATTAAGCACAAGCAATAACATAAAACATAATTTTTAGAAGATTTACAGTAATTTTGTCATTATTTTCCCTTTGCTCCTTCTTTCCTTTCTTTCTTCCTGCATATTTATTAGAGACAGGATCTTATGTAGCTAGCACAGGTTGGCCACAGACACCCTCTAGTCAAGGATGACTGCAAGCCTGAGCCAGTTACCTCCATCGCCCAATGCCTAGACTTTCGAAAGTGATCTGACATCCACTTATTTTTGTGGAACCAATTAGAGAAAATAATTAAGCAAATGTTTTACACAATACTTTATGAATAAAATGTATTTCAAATGATGAGTTCTTTTCATATTTTATGTAACTTACAAATTTTGTTTTCATACTGGCAGAACCAATATACCAATACACCAATACAACCACATAATGCTTTTTCTTATTACCAGAAACATTGTCAGCAATATGTTTGTCTCCAAAATAAACATAAGGTTTTTACTCTTTTATCAATAAAAGGAATTCATGGCAAGACCAGCCAATTTGAGACTAAATAAATAAATAAATGRAGCTGATGGAAATTGAAATCTAGTTTTATATTTTATTTTAAAAGAAGAAAAACAGTACCATTCAGCCTCCAGATGCTCTACTACTAGAGGCTGGGCCTGGTTTTTTGTTTTGTTTTGTTTTGTTTTGTTTGTTTGTTTTGGTTTTATTTTTTTCTTTAAACTTTTAGAAACCTACAAGAAAAACTCCTGTATTTTCCTGGCTGCACAKTTCCATACACTGTTATAGAAGTTTCTTCTTTCTCATTAATATCATACTAATGCATCTAACTGTGCAGGTCATTTCCAAAATACCTATACTATTCTTTTAACTATTCCATGCAAATTCTCAGTGGAGATGAA
>BDUI01001318.1:49369-59675 GCA_002335545.1 Apodemus speciosus
TTATTATGTAGACTAGTTGTAAATAAGAACTGATAATTTAAATCTCTTTTCACTCTACTTTGATGATATCACAATCACCATGAATTTCACACTTTTCTGAATTTCACATTTTTTACATCACTTCATGTCTCCTAACATTCACTGTGACAGTTAAGTAAAAAGAAGTATTAAATGAACTAACAAAGAAAACTGCAATTGAGAAATGAGTATAACCAAATAATTAAAGATATTTGATGAGCACTCCAGGAAAGTCTAAGGTAATTAACTGGTGCCAAAGTAGGATGAACATTAAACAGTGCTGCTCAACTTTCAGAAAACTGATGACACAATTAAACAATAGCTTAGAAAAAAGATTTCAGAAGGCCAATTTACTGAGTGCTGAGTCAGTTCTTTTTAAATAATTCCCATTCTCGTAAATTTGTATAGAAACTGAGGTAGAGAAGAACATGCATTAAAATAATGCTGGAGGTCATTTCCTCATCCTACAGTTCTCTTCCTAGAAAGTGTGCTCTCAATACATTTGCTACATGATATATCAATGAATATTGCCTGCATTTTATTTACCTTTGTCTTATCATTAAAAACTTAAAAAAAACTTTGAGTAAAAAGAAGAATATTCACTTAACACCAGGTACTTCTTTTGATTTTTTGTGTAAACATCTGTTAGTGTCAGCAGTAGTACCTTGGCCAGTGTCTAGGGTGTTTAATTGGCTCTTGTTTGATTGATCCTCTGTAACAGATAATGCTAATATAGAATCTTAGGATTCTGACACCTTCTCTCCTATAAAATAAACCTTTTAGTGGGAAATTCTTCTTTTGGATTTCTTTGGGACCTATCACTCCCATTTTACTTAAGAAAATGATATTATTTTTCTTAATAATCATGTGAATTCTAAACCTGGAAACATTTATTTTGGATCATAAATAGAAAAATAATATAAAAGCATCCCTTCTCTTGAAAGATTAAAAGTCCAGGCCAAAAAATACATTGAAATAAAATTTAAATTACTATAAGATAGGAAGTAGGCAAAATTAAATTGAGTTATATAATCACTGTATTACAACACAGGATGATGTTCATTGGAATGTTGAAAGAAAGAGCACTAATATATTTATATTTTTGAATATGCATTGTTTTGCCCTATAATAATATATAGTATATAATTTGTTCAGATTTAGAATTCATTTTTCATCTCTCTTGTATTTATATACAACATAGAATCTTAAATGTGTCCAAAGTTGAATTCAGTGTTCTAGGCTCTTGTTTTGATCTAGGCAGATAAAAAAAAACCAGAAAACACGAAATTCCATTAAATTTATTATAGTGCAATATCAAAAATATGCAGAGAAAACTAATGCACAAAATAACAACATAGACAATATATGTGGAGATCAAGCAGAAGCATACACACATATACAAACATTTTGTGTGTCATTTCATTTAAAGAGCTATACATGCATGTGACATAAATGATTGCATCATGTCATAGAATGCTAAAAATAATACTGCCTCTGGATTAATTTTCTGGAAAAGTTTAGACAAGGCAAAGGCAAAATCCAGGTAGCCTGGTGGAGAAAGCAAATTTTAGGCTGAGCAAAGGATATACAAAAGGTCAAGGTAAAAAGCTTGTGTTTTAGTAGCAACAGAGCGTCATATAAGTTGGGAGAAATACTAAATATTAACAGGGAGAGGCATGGTGAGTTTGCCAAAACTAATGTAGGACATTGATAAGCAGAATATTTGAATATGGATTTTCATCACAGGCTACTTGTGGCTTTATGTACACAAGCATATAAATGAAATCCAATACAAAATCTTTTTTTTTTATTTTTTTTAATTTACTTTATACCCTGATTATAGCCCCCTTCCTCACCTCTTCACAGTAGGCCCTGGGCTTGCTACTTTTGTGTCTGTGAACTCATATTATATGTCTTGCTTTGTATTAGATTCAGAGGGTCTTGTTCCTGTGGTGTCCTCCATCCCCTCTGTCTTTTACATTTATTAATCAGTTCTTTTATTCACTTTCCATCCATATCACAGCCCCTCTCTCTCCTCTCCTCTCAGTCTAACCCTTACAAATCCCTCCCCCACGCTGGCCCCTCCTTGGGTACCACCCCACTCTCGGGCACCTGATTCCAACATGACTAGGCATATCCCACTGAGAACAAACTGGGCCGAACAGATAGGAGGAAGGTGATCCAATGGCAGGAAACAGACACTGAAACAGCCCCCGTCCTCTACTTGTTCAGGGACCCACATGAAGACCAAGCTACATTCGCTACAAATATGTAGGGGGTCTAGGTTCAGTCCCTGCACACTCCCTTGTTGTTGGCTTAGGCTCTGTGAGTCCTTATGGCTCCAGGTTAATTGTTGCTGTAGGTCTTCTTGTGGTGTCGACCTCTCCAGCTTGCTCAAGTCTACCCCTCCCCACTCTCCCACAATATTCTTCAAGGACCCCTGCTCTTTGGCCCGTGGATTTCTGCATCTGTCTCCATATGCTGCTAGATGAAGCCTCTCAGGAGACAGTTATCCTAGGTTTGTGTCTGCAAGCATAKCAGAGTATCATTAACAGTGTCAGTGATTGTCTCTCTCACATGGATGGGTCTCAAGTTGGGGCAGTGATTGTTTGGCCTTTCTCTGTCTCTACTCCATCTTTATTCCTGTACATCTTATAGACAGGACAAATTTTGGGTTGAAGGTGTGGGTGGATTGATACCAGTCCCCCTCCCTCCTTTGGAAGTCCTCCCTGCCTACAGGAGGTGACTACTTCAGTGCCTATGTCCCCATCTGGTAGTAATCTCAGATAGGGTTACCCTCATAGAGACCCCTGAATCTATCCTTTTCTAGGTCCAGATAGACACCAGAGATGCCTTTCACCAATATCCATTCTTGTTTCTATCCCTCTCCCCATCCCCTTCCCCCTCACCTGATTACTATCCCCTACTCATACCCCATCCTATCCAGTTCCCTCTCTCCATTCACCTTAGATTACTACTTAGTTTCCAGTTCTGAGTGAGATTTTCACATCCTCACTTGAGATCTCCTTATTACCAGTTTTTTGGGTCTGTAGATTGTTGTATGGTTGTTCTGTACTGTATAACTTCTGCCCACTTGTGAGTACATATCATACTTTTCTTTCTGGGTCTGGCTTACCTCATTCAGGCTGATATTCTCAAGTTCTGTCCATTTGCCTGAAAAATTCATGATGATCTTAAGTTCACTTAAAATGTGATTTTTCTTCATAGTTTTTGATAATTTGATTGGACAGTTCTTGAGCATAAACTTGGCACATGATAATTTTCAACAGCAATGTCAGAAGTTGGATATACCTGGTAGATATGTTACCATGGTTTCTGTAGTTTAGGACAAGATTTCTTCATTTCTTTGTAACCAGGAGATGTAAGAAAATAAAAAAAATGCATATTATCTGCTTGAACAATATTATGAATATGAATACCAGTTATTAAGATGAATTAAGACAAAAGTGACAATAAAATAGTCCTCACTTAGATTCTTTTTCTGTCAAACAAATGCATCATTTTATATTCATTGTTTTGATGCATCTATTTTCATTTAATAAACAATCAGAGTTAAGAAATTGCTTTATTCCATCAAGATACATACATACTTGTAGCTTTTAAAACATTGTCATCTTAATGTTTATAACATGTATTTATTTCTTGATGTGGTGTGATTTAGACAAACCACAGCAAGCTTGCAGAGGTTGGAAGAAACCTTGCAGAGCTAATTCTCTCATTCTACTGAGTGGAATCTTCTATTCAAACATAGATCAAAAAGCTTTGCAGTAAGTGCTTCAACTTGCCAAGCCATTTCAGGCACCCTCATTTTTCGACTCTTCATTTCATTCTAAAATTTTTATGATGTGTTTGCTCTGCATATATAATAAGCATGTTTTTATTTATTCTCAAGAGTCAACTAGGCAAAACCCATCTTAATAGAACACACTTATTAAATATTCATGTAGAAAATAATGCTCCCCAGTTAGAATACTATTATCTCTTTAACTATTGTATCTAAAAGAGCTTTAAAGAGTCTTAAATAGAAATTGATGCACTTTCTTACCAATCTGATACTTTTTCATGTCCTGTAAGAGCTCAAGTTAAAATACACTGTAATAATGAGAAATGTACTGTACTTTCTAGTATTAAATTATAATTCACAAAATGTAAAAAGTAATGTCTACTGTTATTCATCATTTACTCATGTACCTCTTTAGAAAACAAGAAAGTGAGCTAAAAACATCTAATACACCAGTCATATCATGTTTATCAAAGTGAGTAGATATTAGGAGGAGTGAAGAAAAGGATGAGTTTTATGAAGAAATTAATAAAATGAAACTACTTTACTTACAGTAAAAGTTAGTCAAAGCAACATAACAATGATATTTCTGCCATGGTATTCTAAAATGGGAGTTAATTATTCAAGCCCATTAAAAACAGGATGATTATATTTATACAATGGAATACTACTCAGCAATTAAAAACAATGAATTCATGAAATTTGTGGGCACATGGTTGGAACTGGAAAATATCATCCTAAGTGAGCTATCCCAATCACAAAAGAATACACATGAAATCCAATCACTGATAAGTGGATATTAATTAGCCCAGAAGCTCTGAATACTCAAGACACAATTAGCTAATCATATGATTCCCAAGAAGAAGGGAGGAAGGGGCCTAGGTCCTGAAAAGACTTGATCCAGTATCGTAGAGGAGTACCAGAACAGAGAAATGGGAGAGGGGTGATTGGACAAAGGGTGGTGGGAAGGGGACTGAGGGGACATATAGTGAGGGGGGAACTGGGAAAGGGGAAAGCATTCGGAATGTAAATAAAGAATATAGAAAATAAAAAAAAATTTTCTAAAAAAAAACAGGATGATATAACATAATAGTATAAAGAAATATGGTGAGTAGGAATACTTCAAATAATGCGAAACTGAAAGATCTTCTGTCCACAGACATTTGTAGTCCCTTGAGTTTGGTCCTGTTGTCATATCTATTTTTCACACAAAGCACCTGAGCACACAGAAAGGACTGACTTAATCATAATGCTCTAAGGCATCCTGATCTAAAGTGTTAAGTTGCTGAAGTGTTTGATGAGGTTGGAGATTTGGGGCACATTATTTTGTATCAACTATAATGGGCAGAACCTGACAGGAGACCAGAGAATGGATAATTAGAAATCCAGAAGCAAGCAACTTAAGAATCTTATTTAGGGACTAAAAGTGATGTTGTAGTTTGACAGCTGTATAAGAGCCAATGATACAATCATTTGACACTTAATCTAATCATTCTATAATTTCCAGCCTATAAATATGATTTCATGCATATTGAAAATAGAATGTGTATATAGGCACTAATGCTTCTGTGCACACATGTATGTATGCTTATGTATGACAGATATGGAAAAACATCAATTCTAAGGCTTTTTGAGCTAGTAGAGCATTATGGTTATATTCATAGAACAAAGATATGTTCTAGTTGGTGTGTGCTTTTATATACTAGTATGATGAGACTGAATAGCAAGTCAAAACACTTAACAGAAAGCAGAATAATCATATGAGATAGAGGAAATATTGCAAAGTCACCTTGAAATAGATGCAAAATTGATGTTGACAGCTCAACAGTGACAGGAGACAAGAGACTGCAATGCTGTGAGGCAACAAAAGATACAATTGATATTTTAATCTCAAATATCATGTCTGAATAGAAGTCTGAAAGCAGAAATGGTTATTAAAAATAAAAGGCTCTCTGTTGATACATGTCAGACACTGGTTTTCCTTTTCTAACCCCCACTCACCTGGTTGAGATTAAAGAAATCATATTTCCTAGTTCAAATGATTATGTAATTGTATTTCTTGGAATAAATCCGAGATTGTGAAAAGGTGAGAATCTAATGAACTCTAAGATTATCTCCGTTTTTGAAAAAGAAAGTACTATTGGAGATGCTTTTATTGGACCACTATTATTTCTTATGTAATCGTTTTATATATATAGATAGATAGATAGATAGATAGATAGATAGATAGATAGATAGATAGATAGATAGATAGATGTGTTTTAAAGAATAGTTATTACATTTTTTTCTCCTGAAACTACTTTCTTCAGTTCTGGGTTTCCTAGTTTGAAGCAGAATTGTGTATTCTCCTTTTTAGGAGAATAAATAAAATTATTTGGAATGTTTCCCTCTTCATCTTGCATCATTCTTATGTATTCTCTTTTAATCACAAGAATTTTATTAATTACAGTGCTCCAGGAACTGATTAATCACAAATGAATATTTTTGTAGGATTCTATTCCACCTACTCTAATGTTAACACAAGTCAATTTTGTGAACATTCTCTTAATTATGTTCATAATCTATGTCTTATTTTAGTAAACCCTATATTTTATTGTATTTAGTAGGAAAACATTCAAATACTTAATTATTTAATCAATGTTTCTTCCCATTTATAATTTTCTTGTTATGATCAAATAAAAACTAAAACATCAYAGACCTACATGATATAAACAAGTCGGCTAACTGTAAGGGATCATGTCTTTATTATGACTAATGATTTTTAGATAGTACTTTGCACTTGCAATCAGTGAATGAAATGGCAGAGACATAACTTCCCAGTATGTATATCTCATTGAGAAGAATGAAGATATGTCAATTACTGATGACATGAAATTCTATTCATCCCAGTAATTTCAGAGCCTGTCTTTGAATCTGTGAAATGAATTTAAGGTCACAGTAACAGAGTAAGTATAGACACTGTAAAGCTAATATCCCAAATATTTCAAAGCACTCATTATTTGAACTTGTATATATGAATGAATAATGGTGCTGGAAATAATGATAATAGTGATTGTGGTTTTAATATTCTTGTTATTTATGACAGTTACTTTTTATGAAACCCTGAAAATGCATTTTGATTGATATCATTTATTCTTGAAAAAATCCATTTCATGGGTACTTTCTCCTATTTTACATTAAAGAGAGCTTACAGATGGTGAATAATTTGTTAACTAAACACAACTTATTTATGCATTATTTGGTCATATTCTTTCATTATCCCTTGTACAAGTTATTAATTAAATGAAATATGAAAGTAAAAACTTCATAAGAGGCAAAGATTTACATTTTCTAAGATATAAAATCTGAAAGTTTCATGAAAATACTTTGATAAAATGAGAAAAGCAAGCTGGGCGGTGGTGGTGCATGCCTTTAATCCCAGCACTTGGAAGGCAGAGGCACGCAGATTTCTGAGTTCGAGGCCAGCCTGGTCTCCAGAATGAGTTCCAGGACAGCCAGGACTACAAAGAGAAACCCTGTCTCGAAAAAACGAAAAAAAAAAAAATGAGAAAAGCATAATCATTTCCTTCCCTGTCTTACTTCTAGAAGAGAAAGCACAATATGCTCCCAAAATGTATTCCAATACATATATGTATGTATATTCAACTATATATCCAGAAATAAAATTTTGGCAAATTTTGCCTGAAAATAGTGCATCATTAGAGTCCAGAGAAAGATATTATAACTAATAAGAAATGTTAGTAAATCTGACTCCTATTTTACAGGCTGTGTGGCAAAGTAGTTAAGTGTATCTATTTACATCTTTCTGTTGTGCACAAAACAAGCATCTTAAATAAGCAAATAAATAATGATGACATTTTATCTCTCTTTGTAAAGTTGAATTCCAGAAGGTAGGAAATACCCTTTCATGCTTACATTACCATGACAAACAGAAAGAGATAAATCCTTATGGAATGGGGTTTGATGTGGGAGCTAGGGGATTAATGCTTAGATACTACCTCCAATTTATTTAGCCTATTACGTGTTAAAAATATGTACCATATGTCATGCAGCATGTTTTAATCCCATCAAAATTTTTGTACAATTCCTCAAGGGAGATTACTTTTTGTTGCCACATTTTTGCTGTTAAAATGCTGACTTCTTATTCCTTAACAGAGGGCTCCATAGCTTATTTTATGATAACATGTTGCTATGACTTTTTTAGCAG
Source organism: Apodemus speciosus (assembly GCA_002335545.1). NCBI lineage: Eukaryota > Metazoa > Chordata > Mammalia > Rodentia > Muridae > Apodemus > Apodemus speciosus. The sequence continues at coordinate 57,397 of BDUI01001318.1, forward strand.
TATTTTTTATAAGGAAAATAGTCCCAGGGGAATTTCCTTTGATAGTCATACACTTCATGGTGACAGAGAAGGAAAGGAATATTTCCAGAAAGCAATGCATCCATCGATTGTTTTAATAGAACAAAAATTCCTTTGATGACACTTGTGAAAGGCTTTCATTACACTCGGAATTTAAATTCAGTCCTTGAACTGCAGTTTTCCCAGATCACTGAGGGTCAGTTTGGGATTAGTTTTTGTTGCTATGCTGCTTTTCAGTGACAGCACATTATACACAAGAACAAATTCCAGGGTGTCTCTTTTAGCAATATTAAATACATACTACTTTTAGTGAGAAAAAATGCACATGATAGCCCTGAGAAGAATTTTTAATTTTGGACCAAGTTTTCCCCTTTAAAAATAAGGGATAACAGCAAATACTAGTATGTAAAGAAAGAGAGAACTATTTTTCAATCCAAAAAGAAAAGCTGGTTGAAACTTTACCCCCAAGAAAACCATCTGACTTGATTCCTCTCTATGGGCTTTAGTTATAAATAGCACTAATATCTCTAAGATTTCCATTCATTTGGCGCAACGTAGATCAGCTAAGTTAAATAAACTGTGATCCACCCTGGCTCTCAGGTATTATATTACTACTAATCAGAACTTCCTACAACTTTTGCTTGACTACAATGTTCAAATATAATGAAGCTGAAGTTATTTCTTTTAATTTGTTCTTGAATCTATGTACCTTACGTCCATTTAAGTGTTCTAATTATATTTCCACACACCACCAATCACAGACATTTGAAAGGTCATATTAAAGAAGGACTATCAAACACATGTGAGCATAATTTCAGAGGTGCATAATGGGTTTTCTTCCCCCAATAATATATAGTATAAATAGATATCAGGAGAACAAATAATATTGTATTTTAATAAAGTCATTTTGCTTCTCACAGTTCCAATCCTGCCTTCTAAGTTATTTGAAGGGACTTAATAGACAGGGAGGAAAAATTATGGATCATGTGATATCATAACAGTATTGGCAGTATACTGGTAGTCAATATCAAGTACCTTGTTCCTTCCCTCACCCTCTACCTAATATGTTTTTACACATATCAGAGCTCAGCTTCTCTTTGTCAAACTCAAATTGGATTTCCTCTGCTATCAACTAGAGGCTCAGACTTTTTTGACCCTAATTTGGCAGACCTTCAAGGGATTTATATTGAATGCTTTTTCTATTTCTAACAAAAAGCAAGGCTCAAATCCCCTTTACTATAGTGGATTCTTTTTGAAGTTTCATGTTTCAAAGTGATAATTCCTGAACTCAATTCTCAAAAGTCACTTATATATTTAATGACCAGTAACATTTAAATTCAAGTAAAAATAAATGAGTTTGAGTAAAATTATCTATTAACATATTTCACTTCTTTATCTGACTAAAGAGACAAATCTAGAAAAGAAACAAAGTCAATATCATGAACATGTAAAGAAAATAAGTAAGGTTAATTATTTTTGTTGTAATTGAGCTTCAAAAAATTTAGAATTAGGACAAACTTCCTAATTTCATTTCTACTGGAATTCCTGTCAGGTTTATATATACAAATGTAGTCAAAACAAGTTTCAATTGTTAGCGGTATTTTAATTTCCATTATTATACTGTAAAATAAATAATTATTTTGTTGCATTTGATGAAATGCACCCTACATATCATACCACATACCCTTTTAGTTTGTCTTATTTCCACTTAAGAGAGTTTCAAAGAGGAAGACAAATAAGTGATTAATAATTGTTGTGGTAAAATACATTGTTGTTAGTATAATTAGAACTGAATTTTGTTTCTTTTGTTTTCTGACACAGGGTTTCTCTGTGTAGCCCTGGCTGTCCTGGAACTCACTTTGTAGACCAGGCTGCCCTCGAACTCAGAAATCCACCTGCCTCTGCCTCCCAAGTGCTGGGATTAAAGGTATGCGTCATCACTGCCCTGCCTTCCAACTTTTTTTATTGAAAACATTTTATTTTTTTATTTTTTTATTGGATATATTCTTTATTTACATTTCATTTCCCTTTTTCTGGTTCCCCGCCCCCCAAATGTCCCACAAGTCCTTTTCCCTCCCCAGTTCCCCCATTCACCCCTTCCCTATTCTGGTATTCCCCTACACTGATGCACTGGGCCTTTCCAGAACCAGGGTCTACTCTTTCCTTCTTGTCAGACATCAATTGGTATGTGGATTGTGACTTTGGTGTTCCAAGATTCTAGGCTAATATCCACTTATCAGTGAGTGCATACCATGGGTATT